>QNGE01003610.1:37472-79972 GCA_008508345.1 Paragonimus westermani
CCCCCCCCCCGATAGAAGGCGCCGATCACACACGTAAACCGGTTAGAAGTGCACACGACGTGTGAACGGAAACCGGGGGGTGTTGCGGGTTGGAATTATGACTCATAAACGAGAGATCGCGCGTTGCATGTGACTGGCGATTCGGATAATAAAGATTGTGCTTTATTGGACGCCTTCTCGCTACAATATTGATTAGGCAACGGAAACGACCGTGTATTAATCAAACGACGGTAAAACAGATAATTGGATGCTTCCAGAACTTGCGAGTTTACTTAATAACGATGACTTTGGACACATTCGTGCCAAAAGATAACTCATTCACACCACATGAGAAATTGTGGTTGTCAGTAAGGTAAACTGCCATAGCGAATCAATGGAATATTGATCACACTCAATGGAATTCACTCCGATCATTTCTTTGTAGTTCAGCAATTTCATTCCTTTCAGCATAGTTTTGGATGTACGCGTGAAAAACTCATCAACAATGCCGCTATAAGTGCTCACACTGTAGACATGAGGGTAAATTTTTGGTCGAGCTTATACTGATCATTGTTCGTTTCGATCTCAGAGATCTGTCCGAAATTCTATCATAATCATATCCTTTGGGATTTAGTCGCCCGAACAAGAGCATGACTCTATAAACTGAAGTGTGCTACCCGAGCTTGGTGGCTGAAGAACGGGCAAAAACAGCCGACAGCATAATGGGCGTTTTCGTGGTAATATATATGTGAAAAACCCGGACCCGGGAAGAATAGTGAACACATACCCCGAGCATAGCGATTCGGCTGTAAGAGGAACCGTCAGTTGAATCTGTCTGAGATGCAGACCACTGCACTATGATTGTATATTTTGGGGGTGTTGAACTTAGTTCGATGTTTTTTGGAAAAACTGAATGCTGCCGAAGCGTAGTGTAATTTGAGAGCTGAAACGTCACCAAATCTCAATTGGCTGTTTCCACCACGGTTTTGGGATATCACAAGAGGCTCGGTTTTAACATATAGAATTCCTCGTCAACCGCAACATCCCTTGAGGAAACTAGTTGTTGGTTAGTAAGGGATTTTTGGTTTTCACATAAGAATGCGACAGCTGCGATCACTTATGGATGGTGTTCCATCTATATGAAAACTACTCGTGCCTAACGCAAATAATTACCTCATTGGTAATTCCGTAAAATAACTACATTAAACGAGCCATTGATTGTTTAAAGAACATGCTTTCAGAATCTGTGTGGCATACGCTGGAGACAGGCCACAACGTCGACCAAACCAGGTCGTTCGATGTGTTGCTGTGGCACCCAAACTCCAAAATTCTGGCAACCAATGAACCCGTGCTCATCAAACAAAGAAAGACAGTGTTGTGTACGCAAAACTTGGGGGCTAACACCGTCCACCTACCCTGGTAGCAGCCTTCTGACCCCAAATTTACTCGGCTCAACTATAGTTGCCATGTCCCTTTACTAAACATTCTAGTTGTATTTAGTGTGCGACTGATGAGATAAGTCGAAATTTTCAAGTTCACCATCACTCGCATTTGGTCGAAGCCTTCGCATTCAAATGGTTCTTCCGGCCAGCCTCTTTCGGAAAGAAACACTAGACTCCAGTTTCGTTCTCAACAGAGCTCATCAGTAGTGCCATGGCCGGGATTTGAACTCCGGCCACGCTTTACACGAGGCAACCGTGTTGAACACTGTGTCATTGACCTCACATTAGGCACGACCAAATTATCAAATCTGAATGTTCAACCACTTACGCTTGTAGGCAGTGATCAGGTTACCCGATCGTCTCGAGGGGAGACACAGTAACTGTCCTGTTAACTCCAATCGAATTAGGCTGGTTGGAAAGTCTATCTGAATGCGGAGGTTGCAATCAAATGTGAGTGATGGTCAGCTTGAAAATAAACCAAATCCCCGACTACTCATCAGTGACATAAATCGAAATGTTAACATCCCGCGACGTTATTCTTCTCGCGACTCCGATGGTAGACAGTTGTTAGGTTTCTGTTCTGCCCATTATCCTTTGATTTTCCTCTTTTCAATCCTTCTGATATCGATTTTCTGGGAACGATACGATCTTTGGATTCATCTTTTCTTTCTTAACTGTCCAACACCAATTCAGATGCATAAATGTCTTCTGGGCCTTCTTTCATCTGTAAATGTCCTGTGAATCACAAAAGCGTTGGCTGACTGGCCAGTTGAACGATCGCGGCGCCATCAGCCCCGCAGTCTGAATAGTTAATGCAGAGCGTGACAGACAAGCGATGTCGTTTTTCACAACCAAGCAGTTACCAAACGCGTTACTGGACTGATTTATTCAGGCAAACAGTGATAGTTTTTCACAATTGTGCAGTCCCCAAATGCATTACTGGAATCACTCAACGAGCACCCGACGCAGTTGGTGGTATTTTTTCACGACCAAATCATTACCACTTTCGTTATGTTAACTGCACTGTTGGAGCACTGTGGTAGCACTGTTGTGATTTCATGGACATAGTACAAAGTTGCTATGGCGACTCAAACTGAACCAACCGACCTGTTGCGGCTGCTGTTGTCCGGATCACAACAGTGACCGCAATGTACCTCTTACTGAATACCGGCCACCCATACAATTGTCATCTCTCATCTAGCCCTACATGTGAACCCGTTCATCGATCCAACCCAGCTCGGCATGCTGGCCAACGAACCCCAACAACATGTTGTTGGGCGGGAAAATCCACGGAAGATCACAATTGTACGAAGGCAAATCAGTCAGGAAACCACCCATATTCAACAACACTAGTACAAACCATGTAGACAAATCAGTGCGTATAGTTAAGAGTTGAGCCATGAGCTTTCTTCGTTTTTTCCGCCAAGTGCCACTGAGAATTCTTTTAGATAAAAGTGCTTCAATTCAAAAAAGAACCTTGAAAATGATGGAAAGGTGGATCGACTCGTTGACAGATTCTCCCATCGTCTCATTTGTAAGATCTCACTCTTGCGGTTGTTGTTCGGTAATGAGACGACCCACAACGAGAAGGCTTCTAAGGTTGTTGTAAGTTGTGAGCACACCTAGTGTTTAAACCGTGTTCCTATGGTTGTAGAAACCCAGGTAGAATATCCGGACCTAAGCTCTCACGGTAGCAGTGTGCGCTGTTCACAGATAACACAGATAGTTTGGTATTGATGATCTGGATGGTCTCACCCATATCACTGCCTACGAGGGTGCATAAACAGCGTACAAATACGCGTACTACTTTACAGACTGATTTGAAGGACCTCAGTGATTGGTTCGGTTATTAGTATGCACACTGTGTATACAAAACGATTAACAATTGTACGGTCACGTGCTGCCTTTATTGCTTTCATTGCCTTTTTAATGACGGGGATTAATTTGTTGATATACGTGTGTCGCAACACACTTCATGCGGTTGGCCACCCTTTAGAAGGTTGCTTAAACTATTGATATTGAGAGTAAATTTAACCTGGTCACCTAATTAGCCCACCTTTGTCCGGTTTGAATCGAATCATGTGTTCGTGAGTGACCACAGTGGGGCTTTCCCATGATCAGTTACGTGGTGTCTTTCGACTAACCGCAGAACCACACACATGTTTCTTTCATGCAATCATGCCAAACTGGTAGTGTTAAAAAAGAGGTGTATCTTGTCTCTGTGCATATGCCAGCCGTAAAGGATCAGTTGGAGTGGACTATTCACTATAATTTATTTTATAACGTTACTTACTGGATCAGTAATGTTCTCACCGTTTTTCCTAATGTTTCGGTGAGTTCGATGTCTACAACCGTAAACAGTTTTTCTACCTGATAGACAAATTTGCCGACTGGTAACCTCAGTTTGGATTTCGTACACTGTTTGCACATTCTGAGCACTAGTCTCATCAACAATCAGCCATCTGGGAAGAAAACACATTTAAGTGATATAGAAGTCAGGAGGATAGCCTTGCAGAGAAGAAGAACATTTCGGCCAGACATCTAGAAACTGATAAAATCCCAAGAAGCGTTTGTCAATATGTCTACACGTTGCACACGCTTACGTATACCTAACATTTGCAGTCGTGTCAAATCTTGTCCAACTGAGTTCATGCTATGCAATTAAGCTTAGCCCTAATATTTTAAGAATAGCCTTTCCCATGCACTCCACTTCCATTTGCGCTGTGTAGGGACACGAGATTCATGCTGACGTTCTGAACCCAACCGAAGCTTGAACATTCCAAACTGTAACTTCCTCATATTTGGCAAGTCTACCAAAATTACTACCAGCAATGCGATTTCGATTCCCAGTATCGTCGTTAATAATTGGTAGTTGTTCAGTATGACTTCTTAGTAATCCTCCTGCTGAGTCATTTGGTGTACAGCGCTGCAGCTGGTCCACATTCAGATGCAGCCTGAGACCGCTACATTGAGCACATCTCATAGTCATCAGATGTCCTCTATTATTGGGCAAGAATACTGTTGAAATTTACGCTTTTCTTCGAACACTATCTGCACCAAGGCTTTTGGCAATGTTTAGACTTATATTTTGGGAAATATTGACTAAGATTTGACTCACAAGGAATTAAAATAGTTTGGGCGTCCCAATACTTCCCTTCTTTTTCTGATGACACATACCTACAGTGATGGCCGGGAGTGCCTCCAGTTGAGTACTGCAGAGCGCGGCGATGATATAACCTAACGACTAATAAAAACAGCTGATTGGTCTTCGTGGATAAGCCAGTTTGGGTGCCTAGTGTTTCATGACTAACAATGTTCTGCATAACTCGTGGAGATAAGCTGTTATGTGCCAGCCGTAAACTATGAATAGTTGTCCGACGAAGCGTACTACAGTACACCATCTCACAGAGTAATTACATGTCCCCTCCAGTTTTGCAACAGTTTTTCTGAAGTTTTCACCAGTTGTCCCGATGAACTTGAACCGTACATGATGCCTATGTGTGTGAATCACCTGGAAGCCTGTTGATATTCGATAGCGAACCAACACACGGTATTTTGAAGAATACTTCATCTGTCAAGAGCATCGCACACCACTTTTGATTCCATAAATGAAAATCAATAGACTGTAATCCTAGATGATTACTTCGTGCCCGAAGTAGTTCGGTCACCACGACTGACGGCGACTAGAATAAATTCATGTCGTTCATTATTTTGCTTGCAATGGCGTTTATGTTTTATTCTTGCGGATTATGGCACCAAGGTTCACATCATTTCAGACGCTGTTTGTGTGTGTGCACATATAGTACTGTGTGCACATCAAAATGTTGACCGATGTAAGAATCGATTTAGTGGATTACTAGCAGTTTGCTCGACAGTGGTGTTTGTGCTGTTCGGTGCATTCATTTTCATTGTAGTGAACTGTGAGGACAGCTAATCCACTTTTGTTGGCAACCATCCAGATCGTGCAACATTCATGGTTTTACTGTCGCGGCCGCAAAGACGCTCGATCTTGGAAGTCGTTTATGCAAGACATCTGTTACAGGATATTTGAAAATATACAGTTGACGGCATCCGAATCTGATTAGCCTGTTACAGTGACCGAAACCAAGGGAGGCCTGCGTTTAACCATCACCGCAATTGGCTTGCGTTGCACCAATTGCAGTTTCACCCACACACCACATATCCAGTGTAAACCCGAACACAAGCACTATTTTACACGGTTACCGTATATTCAGTTCTTTGGCAGCAGCTCAGTGACATTCTCTTTGGTGATATGTCATGCATAGTGCACATATACAGTCACTTCTAGCCCCTGGCCTTCTTGGTGTTAAGGCCTGCCATTTAGTTCCTACACGCGAGAGCAGTGCTATACTACTCCTAAACGAAGTTACGTGTTGTATAACAGTACTAGTGTGTTATAGAACTCAACAGTTGTGACCACTTTTACTGTTGTTTTTAAGTTAACAGCGACAATGACTGTTCCGGTCCGCGACTGAGTCGCACGGTGTCGGTGGCCCTTCTGTCAGCACTTCCATGTTATTGTCAATGCAACTAAGAATGTCCTCAGATCTCAACCAGTTCCACTTATACACCCAAAATAGATAAAATCCAAAGGACGCTGGGGATTCAGCAGGGTTGCAACAACCAACAGAGATTAGCAAAACATACATGCATTTGTGTGAGTAGCGTTGTCTAGCTCCAAAACGAATCCACGAACTCCACTTGAGACAATCAACCACTGGGTTTGTAACACATGCATGTAGGTCATATCGTTGATTGTACATTCAAAGACGGCAAGTTTATCTTCCGCTTTTGTCCATACAGCCTATGCCATATGGATGAAATGCCCCTTTGGTAAACCTCCGGGAGCCCGAGTTTGGCAGATAACTCCAGCTTTCTTTCAAAAAGTAAACTTACTCTTGAAGAAGAAGCGACGGTGCAAGCGCCTAAAAAGGCTGTCTTCATCAAACTCCCCTTCACAGATGATAGTCTTGATGAACACCTTTGGAAAAATTATCAGTACCGCGTTGAAACGTGCGTATAATGTGGCAACGCTTGTCCTGCCCTCACAGAAGACTAGGCTACCTCTACCTCCATTCAAAAAGCATATCCCCATGTTTTCTACCAGCCATTGTATCCACCAGTTTTCCTGCGGTTGCGGAAACATACATTGGTAGAACAGGAAGAATGCTTAAAATCAGGACCAAGGAGCACATCCCAAAGTGGTTGAGAGTTGCACTGATTCACCCGCCAATGATTGGAACTCAGCGAGGACGGAACGCCGCTTCATCCACTACAAGGCACTGATCGACCACAGGTCACGGTGTAAACATCGCATCTTCGTTCAAAGTCTTGCTGAGCTCTCACAGCTCTCAAATTCTCAAGTACACCGGAGCATTTTTGATTGGACCTCGATAGCCGATTCTGTGCGCACAAAACAACTGTCAACCTTTGTTTTCTGTGAGTTTAGCCGTGAGTACTAATCACGATTCAGCCTGACATGTATTGTTAAGTTTCATTTAAATTTTGTTGATTTTGTTTCCATGCAATTCACACGTTTATGACTGGCGTGAGTGTGTGAAATGGATCTATATAGTAATTTGTGTCTTCTGACTATTCTCTTCGAATAGCTCAAAAAGACTGTTACAATACTCGTGGAATCATTTGCCAAAACGCTTCTGTACGGTAGGCACAGCTGAGATCATGAAAATAACTGTTTCAGATGCCACAAATATACCGTCTTTACACAGCATGTTTAGAGTCGATTGTTCATTTTCATCTTTCCTTGTTGGCCGTCATTGACGTTATGCCTATTCGCACCGCTAAAGCTTATTTTCAGGAAAGCCACCGCTGTCTAAGAGGCCTCTTTAAATATCGAAATGCACTACGGTTTGTAGAATTAAACACACCGAATACACATGGAACTCGGATTGAATTATGCTGATCTATGTAATGTATCGTTTACTTTGTACGCAGCATTATTAAAACCGTGCCGAGAAGAGTTCAAGCTCGCATACGTGGTTTAAATAACTTCGGATGAATTTCATGGAACTCAGCGGTTGGCGCAATCTTCCGAATAATTTGTCAATGAGAGGAATTGTTTCTGATGGTTGGGAACAGTGGTGGTGTTGTTCGTGGCTCGGGTTGATGATTTTGGTATTGATATGTTCGCCGAGCTTGGCATTTAGGTTGCAAACGTTTCATCACCAAGCGAGGTGACATCATCAGTGCGTGAATGTTTCAGCGTATAATTTTGAATGTGGCATTTAGTTGCATGCGGGCTAAAATAACTTAGGAATGGATTTGGTCCGGATGAAGCAGCTGGATGAATTGTGCGGTTATCAAATTTTATCAAGATTTTTTCAGAATGTCCATGGGTATTTGCTGGGATTTAGATGTCTTTGAGATCAAGTGTTCTTGGTAGAAGTTGTCACTTGACCTGCGGGAAAGGTTATCCAGGTCTAGTGTCCAGTCCACAGATTAATTTCACTTCCGTTTTGGTTAGAAACGGGTTTCTCCTGCCCCCGCATACATATACGCTAGTTAATGAGGGAGCCCGATACGAATTAAGCACCCAATCCCCTGCAGGAATAAGCTACCAGTAAACTGTCAGAGACGGTGCATCTGTATGTTCAACGAATGCAAACTAGAATGCATTGAATTGTCTCCCTAAACAAGTTTCGAAGTTGAATTCGTTTGTTTCTTTTTCTCGTCAACTTACAGGGTGCTTTCAAACTTTATACAGGTGGGAATTTCCGCTTGCTGCTGAAAGTTTAGATTTGATTTTATCCTTACGGTAGGATGGTATGCTTTTCTTTCCTACCGGCTGATCAGATAAGTCACCCGTTGCTAACAGACTGAACAAATCGTCTTTGTTGCCAGAGTGATCCAATATCGATTAGTTTTATCAAAATGGAACTACTCAGTGTCACCAGAAAGAGTCATTGACCACGTTGGAGACTATCAGTTACCCACAACGCGATTATTATGATAGTATGATCAACTTAACTTCATTGGTTGTACCCGTCAACTGCAAACACTTTGGCCTAGAATATGTAAACAAGGGGTCAGCAATCCCTATCTGAATTGCAGTTGAAGGCCAGACCAGTGAAGCGAGATCACGTAGTACTCAGCTAAAGCAGGTATTCTCAGCCTCTTAGCTAATTCGCATGCACTATGCAACCACTGAACTCAGAATAGAAACTACTAAATACATTACGCATACTCAAAAGTTATTGCGCTAGTTCCCCGTGATACAGTCGTACACGTTCGGCAATATAGAGTTGAATTTGGGTCAACGTATACCCTGGATCCACATTTTCAGAGTGTTGGCAAGTCATCCTTTTCTCCAGCTTCTTGTTGTCACCCGTCTGTGCTATCACATCACTTTGGGGGTGATATCATCCACTTTATAGACACCAGTCCAACTAACGGTAAAAATTGCCAGCAATATGGCATACATGTTTCACGTAATAAAACGACTCTTGAATCACGAAGCTAGAAACTAAACGAATTTGTATGGTGTTCGATTTTGTCACACGCGTCTTTCAGTACCAGACAAATTGATTGACATTGGATGTAGAAAATGTTCCAAAAGGACATAGTAAGGTGAATTCATGTTTCATTTCAACGATGAGTTTATCACACACACACACACACAACTAGTATGGAACATCAGTCAGTTCTTGTTCGATTCATGAGCCGGATGATTTTGACAAGATGATAGGATTTAGCCCTGAAGGTTAGAAGTTGCCGATCCCCGGTTTAAACTTATAAATCCCGATACACTGATATATAGACGAATTTTAACACCTCTAGTTGTGTTGTTTGCCACCCGACCACCCGCATCTGATGCCTGTGTTTAAAGTTGTTCTTTTATATTTCCGGCCAATGCCAAAATGGCGAAGTTCTGATAACTGTTGACAGCAGGACCGTTTCGCATTTTCTGCAGTAAACATTCATGCTAACAATGTTGATTACCTTCTTGTGGTGACATCAAATCTGACAGTAGTCATAGTATCCAGAATAAGATCCACACTGTTCACGGAGAGTTGGCCATAATGAAGGAGAAATTTGTCCACGAATCAAAGCTTTTGGAGTTGAAAAACAGCCAGTCCCGTTTGATGTCTGAATTTAAGATAGTGGCATTGGAAGCCCACGGAGCTCATTCAGATTATGGTAAACAACGTTCAGAAATTGCAAGAAGTGTGTTTCACTACCAATGGCTGTGAAATCGATAAGGCGTCTAGGGTAGGCGGGGCACCACCTATGGTGTTACGGAGCATCTTCATCCCAAAGAAACACTCGGCAGATTGGGTTTCTTTAAACCGAACTAACCATGCTTCATGGTGATAGTATTCATTGCCACCAATACGGCTTGCGGTATGAGTAAAAAATTGAGAATAAGATCCGGGATAATGACCAACAATTCTGGTGTCTGATATACTGTTTCGTCGAAAGAATTATAACTAACACCAAAACTCTCATTATATTCCTTCAGTTGCAATCTAAGTGAAAGTTATACACGTATCGCAAGTTATCCTTTGACGATCACAATTGAGTACAACTTCCAACTGACAACTCCTCTAAAAACGATATTACAAATAAATTGAATTTACAATTAAAACGGAAATTTGAATGTCATTGGTGACCCCCACGTCTAATACGACATGCCCGAATTTAAGGGTGACCCTGAAGTAAATAACGGTAAACAGAAAGTTGAATTTTGCCCTTGTTAATGCTTGACATAAGTGCATATATTTATCAACTCTAGGAGTAAAACTCTAGTCATGCTTTTATGAGGACAGAAAGTTGATTGCTTTGCAACTGAATTCCCGCTTTATCACATCGAATTATCACACACGTATGTGATTAACGCTCAAATTGTTCGATCGTCTCGAGAGCAAGAACCGAAACCGCCCTGTTAACTTCGATCGATGACCCCACGAGTGGGAGATTTCGTCAACTTGAATTCCCAGTGAGCATGATACTTCATAAGTGATATTTCAATTGCAGATAAATAGTAGGAAATTTGTTTGATATAAACTGCACATACAACGCAGGCTTTGAAAAGAGACGCTGAGCTCCAGTTCCTTCTTTCCTGACGTTTGAATATACTACTATCAGTAAGAGGATATTTAAGGTTGAAGTCGAGAATGGATTAAATGTAATGAGCTAACGTGGATAAGAGTGTATACACCAACAGCTGAATAAAATACTTAGGACAGATATTGCAACACAAGTAAACTGTACGAACTGAAAAGTATCATACTGTGTGTTTTATGCGTTCACAACCACCGGAATACATCAATTTGTTCACCAGACTCTACTGAATAATCATTTCTGATTCAAAATCCACCCAGATGGGGGTGAAAACCAGTTGCGGTTTTGACGGTATATTTGATTGCCGAAAAGTGATTCGACATAGCTGAAATTAATCGACCAGGGGTTTGTATGGCTTTGTGAATTCTAAAGTTACTCAATTAGTGATTGACTGTACCAAGCTAAGTGGTCAGTGGCGTGAGGCAGATTAAACTTGCATAAAAATGCACCCGTTTTGCACGTCACCACTCTGTTTTGGTCGTAGCTTGAGATTTTTTGTTACCACTTTCCGCACAATACATAAATATGCTTCCAGTTTTCGCTCCCAGGTCTTGATCTTCCTGGTACCTAGACAACCTTTTACTTGTTACGCCACACTACTCATTACACTGGGCATGAAACAACAATATTATTCTTCTGAGGCTTTTTGACTTCTTATCAAGTGTTGATGAATTTTTTTTGACCGAAACGAAGTTAGTCCATTATTTGGTCATTTTGTTCTGGTTCGCTGAATTGACATATCGTACCTTTCTACCAGTTCACTGTCATGTAATGGTTTCATATCGCCATTCCACTTGTTTCTTTATCCTCATGGACACTACTATACGCGTAACTTTTCATATCGTCGGAAAATTTTTATGACCAGTCAGATAGAGCTTGTGTTCCGGTGAACTCAACTTTCCACCCGTTCCACTGTATTATGCGTTCTGGCCCTATCAAGCCGTTGGGCTATTGATTTCTCTCTTGCATGTGCCTGCGAAGTATTCAAACTTTATTGCCCCTTCCTTTTTTGCCACCAATTGCTGCAATGCTGTGGTATTCCACTGGGAGTCAAAGGGTTCTACAATACATCAGCTGAAGAGAACACGCTTTCGTGCTCACCTGAACAGGTGCACTCTGGGCCAGTAACATCGTTTTTTGATTTTTCGGTTGTTGCTTTCAGCGCGTTCACTTGTCTGCAGGTACTGTGATGTAATTCATGTGCCCCCGAGTACCTGTTGCTCGATGCGTTACCAGACTTTCCCTGATCCGTCAGGACGGCTTTTTTACCCTGTGGTCCGTCGCGACGTAAATCCTCACTGTAATCCACTATAGGCTTACTCTTGTCTGTAATGGTTGGTGGGCTTTCTGGCTTTCGGTTTTCAGTAACTGACGTTGCTAGCAGACGACAACGTAAACCGTCTTAGTGTCCATACTTTTCGGGAAGTATAATCCTCACTTCAATCGATCGTACGTTCTGTGTACTCGGTAGCCATCGTTCTGCGGCAATTTTCTACCAGCTTCCTTCTCATTTGTCTCGAATTGACCACCACACGGGAGCTGTCCTCATCATGCCACCAGGTTAGCATTCTCTCACTGTTGAGACCAAATCTTCTTAAGTGGGAAGCGATTGTTTCCAGCTTCTGTTCGGTACCACCTATTGAGATCCTTTTGCGTTCTGCTAGATTTTCAGTCACATTCCAGAGGATATGCATTACTGACGAGCTCTAACAAGATCAAAATCAAGACTAGTGCTTCTTCTAGGGCGACTGACTGAAGAGCCCATCTGAATGCAAAAGCTGTGATCCAATGTGAGTGCTGTTAAACTTGGAGTTAGTCAGACACCTAATTAGACCTCAGCAACGTTTTAGAGTACCCAGTCTTGCTGACGTAACAGCGCTGGTGCTTGCCATTTCTGCCCTGTTAGTAGGCGGTTAACTTTAAGTGCAACTTTTAGGGCTGTCTGTCTATCTGAGATCAAGAAAGAAAGTTACCGACTCAGTTGCTGGACCCAGACAGGAAAGTTATTATAAAAACATATTACTGAAAACACAACACCCACCAAGCTAATTTTCACCTCGCGTCATTCTCCATCATTATCCATTTTATCGGTTTGTGACTGGTTCCTAAGCCAAACGGTTAACATGACAGGCATGGCTTCAACTGGTCTAGTGTCTGGATTGCCGAACACCTCTTCATAATTGTTACGCAAATCCGCCATTCGAAACTCAATACTTTGCTGTCGTATCCGGTTACTCTTTTGTTTTGTTTGTGTACTGTACCACAAGGAGTCGGTCCTTGGTATTCACCGCTACAGTGAACGTTCCTTCTGTATTCGGAGGTTTCAATAGCAGTTGCTGTCTGCTCCTTTCGTGTTGCACTTACGTGAGCGTTCTCTAGTCACTGTTAACCCATTCAAGATTCTTGTCTGCTCACTGAAATTCGTAAGATGGTGGAATTATGGAATCAAAATTACTTACGAATTAACTGTTGTACTCGGCTTGGCCCAGAAAGTGTTTTGGCGCATGTCCGGAATTTGAGACCAAGGCCTCTCTAATCGCTACTAATTTCCCTGGCAATTGCAGGCGATCGCTCTGACCAAACTTGTGTCCCGGTAACGCCACCGGCGGCCCTCGAGTGACAGCTTACCCGCAATGATCTGAATTTTTGAGTTCTGATTTTCCTTCAAGGCAGTATCTGCATATGCGGCACGCTTCTACCACAATAACACACTAATGTACCGCTGCTTACCAAGCCAGTTTTCTCTATAATTTGGACGGTGTTCCAGATAAACCGAAAGACCTTGCGTTGGACTCACCTCTCTGAGTCTGTTGGTTGTTGCTACAGTGAATCTTTCTGTCATTCTGTTATCATTCTGTTAAGCGGTGGAAATTATATTGCTTTTGAAAATACATCGTTTCTTCCCATTGTGGGTGAAGTTTTCCCAAGCTCCACGAGTGGGTCTACATCTGCTTAAACCCGAAGCAAAAATTCAGTGAACAGATTTCCAGACAATTTATGAAAAATATCAGAGGTGGTCTGTACTGACACGTTTGTGTTGTGTTTCAAAATCCACACAAAGGTTAGAATTCTTTACAAAGAATGCAAGCGAGTTACATGGACTGTTGGCCTCTTTGCCGGTTTCATCGGTTAGAATATTATCTCTCATTCCATTTCCTCTGGACAACTAATCAGCACTCTGCAGAATACGTGTATCCGGAATTCCCATCTCGTTGGTGCAATTCATATGCAGAAGCTATGTGAATCAACGTCATTCGTGGATAGCTCAGCGTATTTCTCAAAGGTAGATTGGAGTAAACAAGTTGTGCAAATAGGGCTGTAACCGTACGCAACTAGTTGACGGTATTTTGCCAAAGAAATGCTCCTGATTGACGGCTCCTTCAGTTTCAAGTCTGCTTTGGCATCTATCACAGCAAGAAGGTCCGCTCCAGGGAGTGTTTAGCACGTCTCCAGAGATACACTGGAACTATATTTCGTAATTTTTCTGACACCATGAACTTCAAGTTATTCCACGCTATCAACTAGTGGGTTGTGGCCTTCAACCGCCCTTATCCTCTCTGATGTCGACTCTATGCTCTGATCTCCTCTACGGACAGTAGACGAGGTAGCCTCTTCGGTAGAAATCAAACAACCTCGTATTGTCCGTTACCCTCAACACACGTATGTGCAGTCCCATTTTGAATAGCTCATATTACTGGTGGACTGGCGTAGCATGAAAAACCTTATGAACGGTTTGTCGGGAGGCCGCCTGTGCCCAATGGGCTTCCATGTTTGTTGTTCTTCCAAAACCAAGCTAAGCACCCTTGAACTACTTCGGTACCGTCTGACAATCCCCAGCGGTTGGAATCTCTTTCGCCATAGTCTCATCCGGATATGTGTGCTCTTCTGCGTCTTTCCCACAACTGCCTTCTTACTTTCCTTCCGGTTCCTCCTCAGAGCTGCCAGCACTACTCGATTGGCTATAGCTCCGACCATTTAGATTACTGCCCCAAAATCCCCTGCTCGAAAGCTTCTAGTTCCTCCACTGTGGGACAGCTGCGCTCATGAGATGTGTGTCCTGCTTTCTTATTTCGACATTGTTCAGTGTTCACCTAACGTTTCATAGTATTCTGCCCACTGGCTATGTACAGCTGGGAAATCACCACTGAAGTTTGTTATAACTATCTTGTTTATCATCCTTTCGTTTAATATTTTACCAAACCATTGTCTTCAATGCCTTCTCGAATCTTCGAAACCAGGACAAACTGATTTACTAACACCATCTGCGCTGGTTGGTGTCGAAAATCGCCACCTTCCGGACGAAAGAAAAAGTCAGTCTTCGTGGCACAAAGCAAATCTCAGTTATCAAGTTGACCACCACTCACATTTGGTCGCAGCATTCGCATTCAAGTAGACTTTCCAGCCAACCTCTTTCGAAAACAAGCACTAGACTCAGTTTTTCACTCATTAGAGCTTGTCAGTAGTGCATATCCTTGCCACGACCGGGATTTGAACTCCTGCCATTCCAATCATGAGGCAGCCGTGTTAACCACTGCGCCATTGACCTCACATTAGGCACGATCGAATCATCCAATCTGAACGCTCAACCACTCTCGCTTGTGAGCAGTGATCAGGTTACCCGATCGTCTCGACAGCAGACACAGTAAATGACCTGTTAACTCAACTGATAACCCCACGATTAGGACTTCCAAGACAGGTCAAAATCACTGATCTCATTAGACCTGCAAGGCGATATTTTATATTATTGGGCATTCAGATTTGATAATTCGGTCGTGCCTAGTGTGAGGTCAACGGATGCCTAATGAAAACGTGGCCGGAGTTCGTATTCCGGCCGTAACAAGGATATGCACTACTGACGAGTTCTAATGAGAGAGAAACTCAAGTCTAGTGCTTCTTTTCGAAAGAGGCTGGCTGCAGAGTCTATCTGACTGAGAAGGCTGCGATTAAATATGAGTGAAGGTCAACTTGAAAATGAATCAAATCCCCGACTACTCATCAGAAATCTCGGTTTATTGAGTTTCCATTGATTATTTTATATACAAGACGCATCAGTAAATTGAAGAATTACGGTTGGTGCTGACGCTTTAGCTTTCCCATTGCTTGGCTCAACTCTGCTTGTAGCTCGTTTGTTTTTACGGATGACGCACTTGAACAACTTGTTTTGTCCTGATGCTCGTTACAACAAAATCCGATGCTAGAGCAGTATGCCATCCTGACTAGTCCTCGCGCTGACATACCAGTATGCTCGCGTTGTCGACACCAATTTGCCGTAGCCTTCTGTGAATCAATGGTTGACTTGGTATCGATGCGTTCGTCCAGTCCAATCCCTTTAAAGTTGGCGTTGAACATCCGTTCATCAGCATGACTTCTTCGCGCGTAATTAACTGTGACATTTGATCTGATAGCTACTGGTCACCACTCGGTTTCAGGGTAGCACAGAATCGACAGTACCCTGTCGTCTCTCAACAGGCTTCCAAACATTTTCCCACCATTTTGGCTGAATTTGTCGGACAACTAAACGCCGTGTCGCACGCAGCGTTTACAACAGATCCCTGGGTGGTTTTTTCAACCAAGGTTCCCTTTAAATGCTGATGTGGATGGTGACATGTTATTGCATTGCGTTAAAATACTCCTTATCCGGAATGTCCTGTCAACTGCTCTGTTCCATCTAACAAATGTTTTCCCGTTTGTATCTCGATTTGTCTTATCTTTGATGATCTGCATTTTCGTGTCTATTATGTGCTTATGGACCCAGTTAGAAACCAAAAGAGTGCTGCCGTACACGTCTGTGTCGTGCTTGCAGCTTCTACAGATTCGTAGCAAACTTATCCGGAGATGGTGATGACGCTTACCTCTAGAGTGAGTAATGTGCCAAAATTCACCGGTGTCGTCATCATCCTCTTAGTACTCCAGTTATACGGGTACAACCGACGAACATGTCGGTGGGCAAGTGGAGCTAGAAATGGGAGTACTGTCGAGAAATCACATGTTCGACTTACATAGAAGTCTTAGAAACCCCAAGTCAAACAGTGCCCCAAACTCTCATCTGCTTGATGCTGCGAGTTCGAGTAAACGTGGCTCACATAAGACTGCCAACAATGGTTATAATAAGTAAATTCCAGTCTTCCTCATGGTTCCGATAGCATTGATCATTGACCCTTGGTTGTACACATAATACAAAATTGAGTCTTCCTAAAAGAAACTTCGTGGATGGATTTGCTTGTTATACAGATAGAAAATACCATTTTGCTTAAGGCGACTAATTCTCGCTGGCTTACCAAGCAGTCCTACACATATGACGGCTTTAGCAAGCAGTGACCACGTGATTCAGCATATGCGTTCACTCCAGATCCCATATTTGGCAGTGTGTACATGTTCAGAAGTGGGTCGTGTAACAAGATTTCCCAGCTTTCGGTGTTTGTCTCTTCCGGCGGGTAACTGACTGTAAATCTGAACGTGCCGTCGTGGCGGTATACTTTGTAGACGGTGGTTTTCAAAAGCAGCCAGGGTTGATAGAAAGATTGTGCAAACGCGGATAAACCTATATAAGTGACATGAGGAGTACACACAGATTTCTGGGAATAGATACCTCAATATAACAACAGCAAGAGTAGGTCGTTCCTAAGAGCTACGTCCAAGAATCCACCTGTACAACCCTTTCAGTTTTAGGTTCTGTATGTGCACTGCGACTGCCTTCAAACAATGTGGATAAATAATCTAAACAGGCGTTCCACTTTCAGTGGAAATCCACAAGAGGTCGGTGTTAGAGTAGGTCATAGACAGCTATATATAGGATATGCATGCGTTACATTGAACTGCTTGAACTGATACATAGAGTTCAACTCTAATGAACTGTGATGTAACCCCTCTAAGATGCGCCTTGGTGTCCACAGTAAGGAGCACCACAGTTTTCAAATGCTACTGCCGAGTGTCCCAAAACATACGTCCCTGTGATACTAATAGAATGACTGACAGTCGTATAATAGAGTGAAGATGAAACACTTCACTGGGAGTTCCGAAAAGTTTTTGGTACCTGCAGGCTTCCTAAACTATTCAGACTAGTGAATGGTGTCTTCACACCACGATAGCATGAATACACTTAACAACACATAGGTGCGTGTTCAGTTTGGGTGTTCCAATGTTCTGGCTACTGTGACCCGTGAGTGATAGCAAATGACCGTTGGTGTTTACCTCAGTGAATGACTGGTAGTTTAGGGCTGGGCCCAAAAACACAACAGGGGATCCAGCTGAGCTTCATGGTTGCCCACTGGTGGAATTTGTCATCGGGGTCATCTTTATCGTAATCTGGTGGACACTTAAATGCTGAAATCATGGGTGGGAAATATTCGCAATTTGACTGAAATCTACAAGGTTCCCATGAAAAATCGGCAGTGTCGTAAAGCCTTCAAGTTTGTCTTTCGTTGACAGAGTGTGTCGTGATGCTACAAAACTGTATAGAAGACAGTCTAGATCGCACATAAAATTTTCTTCTCTTGTGTTCTCTTTATCGCACAGTGTCAATGCTATCTGTGAACTCCAATTTCACATTTCACTTTCTTCTACTCACAAGTTTACAGTAGTATGCCCTATCTCCGAATTTTACGCGACTCGCCCGTTTGTAATATTCGCTCTTACTCCTGACTGTTTGATACGGTGAAATTTACTTCATTTCCGTAAACACTACATCGTACGTAAACAATTGAACTGCATTCAGCTTTCATACTAGTACTTCAATTCCTACCATATTCTACCACATTTGTTTATACGAGTAACTGTAACCCATAGCATGTTTTACCGCTTGAATTAATCGGACACTGTCACGTTTCTGCTGCACTGTTGTATGCAATTGTAAACCTGGTCGCAAGTTGCTGTATAGTTAAATTGTTTATTATTGAATTTGTAGAACCACGTTCGATATCGGTGTAATTATATTTACGTATAATCTGCCGATTTTAAGGTATATATATTTATATATCCAACCCAGACCGTGCGAAAGACTAGGTTACTAGGACCCATATATCGATTCTCCCGCTGATTTAATACCATCAGTGCTACGTTAACTCGGTATGTTTTCCCGCGTTGGATTTAACTCATAGGATGGTCACCTGGTTCAGTTCCCAGTGTGATGTGAACACTTTGCTCAGTGAAACCGTACGAATTAAACTGGCATGTTAGTCAAGACTTTGTTAAACTTTTTTCACATAAGTTACATACTAGCTTTCCATGTAGAACAATGCAATATTCTGAAAGTACCTGAAAGATAATATCTATTAATCTGTCTTTTGAAGAAGCACAATCCACGTCAGAAAATTCATACCATACCGTCAGTGGTCTGAGTAAAGTAGCAGTGCAATTCAAATGGTGTGTGTATGGTATCGTTGGTTCAGCAGACGTTTTGGTTTCATTTGGTACCAGCGCAACTTTACAATGTTGTCCAAGGAAGTGATGACCGACTTATTTCGTCCCATCTGAAAATCAATCCATACACGTAAGCCATAAACGAAACACCACATTTTTCATTAATGTTCCCTCATGAAACCTCAACGGACACAAGTTCATTCTTCCCGTCGCATTTCCAACGGAGACCCTACTGGCACGTCAACCATCGGACGCAGCTTGTGCGTTGCCTACAATCATGCACTTTGTTAACCGGCTTCAGCTGCAAATTTGTCGTTTGTTTTGCTATTTATTTCCTCGAACCTATCCCATCTGAAATTAGCAGGAATAGGGGCCAAGTTTGTGCTCAACTTGCTGTTTCAGTAGAATGAGGTGTTTTAAGAGAGTGACAGTGAGTGAGTCGATTAATTCAAATAGACGGTTTAATTCGGAAGTCAGTCGTTTTTCAGATGACCTCCGTCATTTGCGTATTTGGACTCACAATTCAGATTTGGTCGGTGCGTTTTAAATGTTATGGGTTCAATAATTTATTCTCACACATATTCATTCGGTCCCTTCGGAAAAGAAACCCTAGAGTAGAGTTTCTCTCTCGTTAGAGCTCACCATTAGTGCATATCCTTGTCACGGTTAGAATTAGAACTTCGGCCACGTTTTCATGAAGCAACTGTGTTAATCATTGTGCCATTGAACACTACTAAATTATCATACCCGAAAGCTCAGGTACACACACTTGTGTATGGTGTTCATTGTGCTTGATATCCTTCAGAGGCAACAGTTGCTACCTGTTAAATTCGATCCATAAGCCTGTAGATCAAATTCTCCGATTGCATTAAGTCTACTAAACAGAATTTTACGTTACAAATTAGTAGTCGGGGACTTGGTTTATTCCAAGTTGGACATCAATGAAATCTGGTCAAAGCTGTTGCATTCTCGTGGAATTTGCACGCAGCCCCTTTTGATAAGAAGAAGAATTTTCACTAAAGCCCATAAACATATGTACTGCTGACGAGATTTATTACGAAAGAAATCCAAGCATAGTGCCTGTTTTCGAAATGACCTAGCTGGAAAGTCTAAGATAACAGCAATAGATTGTGAGTGGTGAAAAGCTAGTCTGAAAAATCATCCGCTAATACTCATCAGTAATCCTAAATACTTCATTTTAAATTCTCTCAACATCTGGGAAATTAGTAAGGTCCAACAAACCTGGATGCCTATTTATTCATGTAGAAAATGTCCGGTTGTTCCACTCTGATTTAGCAATCACTGTTTTGAGTTAACAGTGCAGATGACGCAAAGACTGTCTGTTCAGGGGGTATTACAACACAAGCTAGAACAGAAACACTCATTCACGTATAACAGTCCTATAGGGACACCATTGTTGTCAAGGTCAAGTTCATCCTTAAAAAGTACCGTAGTTTACTGCAATGCTTCTCCTTGTATTTCCCCAATCTTCCGATAGCGAATGTTGTAAATAATACGATGTACCCCTTTAATTGGCCACCTCTGGTGAATAATCTAACCACTACTCCCTCCCATAGTTAACTTTTGTTACCCACAATTACATAATAGTTTACAGCTATATAAAACAACGAATTCACTATGTTGGGGAATTTATTTGAAAGAGATAGACTTCACTTTTGTAAGCATGTAATAAATGGTGTTCTGAGAAGCTACCATACTCGGTGAGTTTGTGCAGTGTTATGATCCGAGTTGTGTTCGCTAGTGTTATAACATCGGCTTGACGAAAGAACATTTGGAAATAGAATGCTTTTCAAAGATCATATATGTGAAGAAGAGGAAGATTTCAACACTAGCCACAACTCTAAAGATGGAGTTGCCTGTCAAACGCATCTTAAGTCCCACATACAGGCTTGCAATTGCACTGGGTATGGAACCTTCAGGCTAGTAGGACCTAAGTTATAGTTCTGAAGTTCAGGGGAATGAGATTCCGCCCCCTCAACTTCTATCACGGGACTCAAATGCAAACTGTGGACTTCACTTAAAAAGCACTGCCTCCATTGACCGATTTTTCAAGATAGAATAACAAATGTGGATTTTCGAAACCTCACTAACTGACCTTTCAGGTCACATAGGACGAACGAATGAAGAACAGTATTTTTAAAACGGGATAATCGAAACTCGATTGCACTGTTTCCATTTGAAGTGGGCTGGTTAGAATACCTACCCGAATACGGAAGTTGAAAACAATTGTGAGTACGGTTCAAGTTATGTCAATCAGAATACCCCACTACAATCTGCCGGTAGTCGAAACACTCCTCATTGTAGGAGCAGCGGTTGGATTTGACAAGACAGTTACTGTGTCTCACCTAGAGGTGATCTGGCAGGCTGATCACTGTTCACAAACAAGTAAATCTGTGCGTTTAGTATTGCTGATTCCGCCCTCAGGTGTGATGTTATTGGTGCAATGAACTAACCGGTTACCTCATAAGGATGTGATCTTAGTTTAAATCCCGGCCGTAGCGATGATATGCATTGTGGACGGGAGCCAACAAGCAGGAAATTCAAATACAGTGCCTCCTTTCGAAAGCGGAAGTTTATGCGAAAGCTGTGAGATTATGGGTGGCGTCTAATTTATTAGCTAAAACCGAGACTGCTTATAAGTAACCGTCAAAATATTACAAAATTCTCACCAGTTATAATCTGCTAATTCAGACCGCTCGTCACCAACAAGTGCGATGTGCGGTTTGACGTTCCACGCACAGTTACGTCACAGAATTGGGGTTTGCTGTCTGTGTGCGAGTGAGGGCTAGTGATATCAGTTGACATACGTCTGAGACCGATTTGGTGCACATAAATTCAGAACAACCTAGGAACAATCACTAGTTAACGTCGTTGGTGACATTTCACTTCCGACACAGAAGCTTCTTTAAATCACATCACTTTTGCTGTGGATGCGACAAAATTGCGTTAACTTGTGTCAGAAGACAACAGGATTACACAACGCTCCCACTAAGTCCAAAGGCTCTGCACTCCGGTTCCAGCGCGGTGTTCTTCAAGGCGACACATTATGGCCTTGAGTATTCATCATGGCAATGGATGACGTGTTTTTTTATTTCGATCGTAGCTTGGCTGCAAGTTCCGCAACACACTGGTTAACGGTTTTGTCTACGATGTGATCACCCTCGCCAACAACTCAACGCATTTCTCCAATAAGTTACCACTCAGTTCTATGTCGTGGCAAGTGCGATCAGTCAGAAAGCCTTGCTCACATTCTCCAATCACGCCGATCCACTCACGACGTGTGTTGTGCTCAGCACAACCGCGTGACAAACGACCTGACGACAAGGCTGCGCAACCGGGGCCACGCAATCTTCGGGGAGATACAAATAACAACGGTGAGATCATTCATCAAACCCCATGTGATCGCGGTTCGTGACGGCGCAGTTGTGGCCCTAGACATCAGTATGGTGGACGACTGCACAAAACAGGTTGCATGGACGGACAATTTTTTGAGGTGCGGGATCGACACTCAGACTTCCACCATTCAGTCGGCGCTCCATACTAGGAGCTGTGATGTGCATCCCATTTCTCATTCATCCATCATCATCATCATCACTTTTCGTGGTATCATTTGACTCGCTTCGGACAATGCAATTCCCTGGCTGGGACGGCCCTCCTACTCAGTCTATGATCTGTGCCTACTCACGAGTCCTGGTTCCCTGAAAACCTACAACACTTCTCTGCGGGAAACTTGGCATCGAGTATTGTTACCAGTTCTCTAATGGTTGTCCTACCACGAATAACATTATCCTGTCCTGATGCGTGGGTCTGACTCTGATAGCTCCCCTGTGCCTTGAAGAGATGTCGATTTTATGATACTCGCATTTTCGCTCGCTTCTACTCCATGTTTACTGACATATCTCACAACGAGCTTTTATTCGATGACTGAAATTATTGACGTTTGTCAATCTCATGGACAGACTTGTCAATTGTTCAGTATTGTTACTCATGCAGCACCCGACATTTGACAGACAGTCTGTTTTGAATTTGCCTTTGCTTCTGCACATTTTCCTTGTTTAATTGTTTGGTGTCACCACTTGTCCTTCATTTGTTTGAAGTTGTGTACATTGCTGTTCAAAATAAAAAAAACAGTTGGTGGTCATCGTTCGATTATCTTTGAGTGATTGACTGGGTCTTTATAATGCACGCGAAATGCCTGGATGGATTTCGCTGGATTCTTAATATTAGTTAACTTTTTAACGACCGCGCCAATGATGTACTAATTCGGTGACTCAATCCTGAGCCATGCTGGGTGATGGTCGTTGGTGAGGTTGGCTTGATCTGAATCATCTGAACCGCATTTTCCGTTATGCAACAGTAAGGGAAGTCACTGTTTTCTCGACAATGGGATTACCTAAGAGAATGAACACACAAGCATTGATTGATCGAGCACATGCACATGGCACTTCTGGCTCAGTGTCAACAAGGTGTTTTGAGTCGGTTGTATGTAGTATTGTTGCCGAATTCATCCTGGAATCGACAGCTGACTAACTCTGTCACAACATCACTATTGAATATCGGGTAGTTGGATACGGTTTTTTCGCCACCGTGGTATCCGAGTTTCACAGATTGCTTGTCAGCATATTCAGGGCATATGAAAGCCCCAGACTAATCATCTTCCGTGAATACCTTGGAGATCATATTTAATTTTTCATCCACCATCTCTTCAGACCAAATTTTTACTGATCACTTGGCACTTCGTTGGACGAGATTTGATATCTGCATAAGAGGCTTTAACTCCCCATGCTTTGTGAAGTGCTCAGTCTACGTATCTTTGCAACGATTAAGAGGCTGTATATGTACTTACTGGAGTGCATTCAAAGGTTCACATCTTGAAAATGAAATCAATTCTTTAATTCTATGGGGGAAGCAAGTCGACCGGTGGTGTGATAGAAAAAATTCGAGCTCGGATTTCACTGAAACAAAAAAATACGGTTTGTGTAAAGTCGGTCGAAGTGCAACTTTCCAACAGTGTCATCTGACCGTTGGCACTCAATGTGTTGATGAAGATATTTGTCAGCAATAGGGATCCCAAAACAGCTGTTTCAGTTTGGAGTTATACCTCTGTTCCATTTGAACTGTACATTGAGGGTACATTGTAAGCTCAATCCCTTCCACATAAGCGTTGGTATAGCAAACAGATTGTCAAACTGACCGATATGTTCGCAAATGAATGCGGCGGTATTCACAGAAAAGAAATTTCCGTATATGTTACATAGTACGGGTCAATTACGTAAATTGGCCGGATGACAGACGATGTTCACCACTTACTCGATTGCCTCTCATCTTTGAAGCTCACTGGTTTATTCACAGACACACCTCATGAAACAGTGGGATTGTATTGGCCAAAGTTTGCATATAGTCCCCAATCACAGGCAATCACCAAACCACCCATCACCAGTGTTAGTGGACCATGATTTGGGTGCCTGGATCATAGTTGTACAGAAGTCTGTAGAATGTAGACACACCAAGAGTACTACACTTGTTCCACTTCCTTATTGTAAGTCATTATCATGACACCTATGAGCTTGACCAGAAGGTACTGTGGCTAGGGCTGCCGCGCAGTTCAACAGTGACGTGAAATACCCTAGAAGAAAACGGTGCTAAAAAGGTTGGAAATTAACGAAAGAAAATTGGGCGGAAGTAATAAAAATGGTATAGATGCAGGTGCGCCATTGATTACGACACAGTGTCATCTCGAGTAGCGTTTCCAATCAGAGATTCGAGTGATCACGGGGACCCCAGCCAGGCAGGCGATACCTACCCACTTTGCTCAAGGGAATAGTCGAGCCTTCGTATGACGTGCCCACATTGTTACATGATCATCACGCGGTTTCATCCAACTGTTGGTGGTCTCCGTGTGTAACATCCGGTACGGTAAACGATCAGATGGTATACGGAGTAAGTGACCCAACTATCATAAGCTGTGCAACATGAGTAGTTGATCAATTGATGGTGCATATCGAGCATTTTGGAATACGCAGCGCGATCGGCCGTATTGCACACGCGACCAGTCCAGTCAATGTGGGTTACTTGGAGGAGACAACGATGGTCAAACACAACAGGTCTGCTGATATCTTCGTTGGGAGCAGGCCACGTTTCTGAGCCATAGAGCAAAACCCAACGTGCACAAGCATTTTATACCTCTCCTTTAAGCAAAAATCGAACGTTTTTTCGGCACCACAGATGATACAGTTTGGCAAAGACGATTCGAACCTTTGTTATCCTTCTTGATATCTCATCAGCAATGTTAAAAACTGACGAGATAGTGTAACTCAATATGTGAAACTGTTCGCGGTATCAAGCGAAATGCCTGCAATGAAGAAAGTGCGGGTGCAAATGCCCCAGTCTTGAAGCAGCACTTTACAGTTTGCACGTACGACGCGCATTCTATATAAGCCAGCCCAAGCATTCACTTTGTTCACCGTGGTCTGTATGTCTTCAACAGAGAGTCTACGTAACACCATTTTATCCGCATGCACAAGATCGTTCAGCCTAGCGCCAGGAAGAAGCTCAACACCAAGCTCACTGGACTCCTGAAGCGCACCCTTCAAAATATCGTCCAAGACAGAGTTGAAGAGGAAAGAGAGAGATCGTGCACCCTTAAGGAACACCTCTAGACGTGGCGAATGCCCGACACAGTTGTCCACAAACCCTCACCCTGCTTGCAGAGAGAGCATACAGTGATCTTAACTGATTCACGTATTCCCCTGGAATTTCCTTGCGAACAAGACAACTCCAGAGAATGTTAAGAGCAGCTGAATCGAAAGCAGCCTTCAGGCCTAAATGATCATGACCGTCGGCTGCTTATGAGAGTGCCCATGTTCTGACATCCGTCATGGGATGAAAATTTGATCAACGCATCCTCAGCCGAACCGGGATCCTGCATGTTCCCCACGTATCCGACTTACTCAGGGTTTAGTGAGCCACCATAGAATGAGGCCAGTGAGTAGCTTGGACACAACAGACACTAGATTTATGCCTCTGTGATTATCATATAGACTTCGGACACTGTTTATGGAAAGGAGAATTAGTGTCGATAGGCACCAATCACGAGGTACCTGTTAATTCTCCCAAGTCGTCTGCAGGAGTTTCGTCAGTTCTTATACCAACCTCTTCCTAACATCCTTGAAAAGTGGATGAGAGAGGAGTTGTGGTCCAACAGCCTCGCTACGCACCAATTCTGCTTTTGACGGAGGGCCGTCTGAAAAGCAATAATTGGCCATTCCAGTCCCGTCGTCCACATGGTCTGTTTGAGGTCAGACGAACTGTTCTTCAATATGTTCAGCCCAGTTGTCAAATCGGCACGAATGACCGGTGATAAGTGAGCCATCTTTTTCACATACAGCCTCTCTTACACCCAGTCGACGGCCAGTATAACCACGAATCGAAGGAAAAGCATGACGTTGGACTAATCCCTGTTTACACTTGTGACTCATATTCTTAAGGGAAACCTACACCGTTTCTCTTCAATCACCGGCAAGAGGTTGACGATATCACGATTCACCCGATCAATGAAGTGCGTGAAGAAGTTGATCTTTCCTTTCGGTTTGCGGTTAATCTAGAGATGAGTCGGTCACCCTTTTTTCGACGTGACGACACATTTGGGCCATAATCAGTTACTGTGGCAAGGTATACTTTGCATTAAAACAAGAATGGGTCTATTCACACAGAAGTTCGTCTGACCCTGACTTCACTAGTCAGAAAAATATGCACAGATGTCCATCCTCGAGTAGAAAAAAGTTCCTTGTTGATGAGCCATAGGATGACAACTACGTGAACAAGGTTACTGAATTCAACGTGGTCGTCACGTCGGTCACTTGAGTCCATCAGAGTGTGGAATAGTAACCCGTGTCCATCTCTCCACACTACTCGAAAGAGACATGATCACCGAGCAGCTGCAACGAAGTCCACATCAGTCAGTGAAATAAACGTCACCGACTGCTTCATCATCCACATACGAGCTCACGCCTGAGGTTAATCTTCAGGGCGATCTAAAAGTTCAAGATCACTACGTGTTCGTTTCTTCTCAGTTACTGTTGTTTCACATTGGTAAAGCAACTGGAAGTCCATCGAAGCGAAGTAAACGCCTAGCTTACATCAGTCTCCGAATCACAACCACTCCTTAGTTTCTAGTACTGCCACCTATAACCCATGGGTACATGTGTCGAGGACACTCCAGTAATGAGCCCATGGCGATAAGACAACGGACTCTGGCAACGGAGGAATCAATCTTAACCAGATAACGTGGTCACAAAAACAGATTGTTCAGGTCAAACAATTTAGCGGACATCTAGCGGTCCACGTTCCTCTCTCATCCGCACAAACACACAACAAGCACCTTGGTCATGGGACATTAACCCATCCCGTGTCCACTTCAATAAGTGATTACTGTTATTGATTTTGATGAAACAGGTGGATAGGGATCAGTGTGAAACAATAGGAGGATCAATCTTGCCGGGTAAGTCGAATACAATTGAGTCGTTCGCAGCAAATGTAAGATTTCAGGATAACAGAACGCAAACGAGTCGTGTAAACTTCGCGAAAATGATCCATACTACTTCGCATTTGCCAGTAATATTAACAAGTTTGATTTAGCACATGCGAGCGCAATTTTTATCGGTTTTCCTTCAAGCAGCGAATGTATAAAACATTTCTTCAGAAACTTACGTTATGCGTTCCTACATTGCTGCCATCCACAAATCCGTGATGCGTTTTTACGTTCTTTATCCACCAAGTTCTTTGGTCATAGACCTCGTACAACTAACAACAACCTAAAGTTGGTGCACATGACTTAAGTCGTGGTCCGTCCGCCAAAGAAACACCGTCCCTTGCATTCCCATTCCATTGGACGTTACACCAGGTCCTCGTTTTCTTGCACTCACATCTCTTCACGCTGTCTGTACCAAATTTGCAGCGGGTAACAGCTACAGCCCTCAATGTGCACTGGACGAAAATTACATATGTAGCCAGTGGCTACTCAACCTATTGGAGATTTAGGACTACTTCAGTTATGCAGATCGTCTACTCGGTACTGCAATTTACTAAGACACTCATCCTAATGATCAGAACTAACGGCCGAATAGGGACCAGTGATTAGCTTTGCAACTTATATCATTGTGGTTTACCGATCTTCCTTGTCCATAAGTTGATCGCTTGTAAGCCCAGTGAAATATATTCTACGCGAACCAAGTCAAGGTATCACTCTATGAGGTATAACGGATGAATAGTCTGTGATCACGTGATCGTGCATTTAGTAAGTAGTATACAAAAGCTGCTGATTTAGTTCCGCAATTAACTGACGTGCAAAAATTTCGGGGTTACTAAGAAATTGTGTGGACTACAAACAAAACGGATAACCCGTATACACAGGAACAATCGTGTAACTATGACTGGTTCTGTCTGAACAATCTGGTATATACATATGAAAAAACAGCAGAAAGTAAATTGTGTGAATCATGTGTCAGACTTTAATATGAATGAATTGGAAACGTGTGTGTTTAAAAACAATCGGTTCAGTGAAAGTGAGGTGCGAAACACGACCAACACTAAACAAAACGTGTTATGTAACAACATGACTGCTGGAAGTTTTTGGTCAAATGAAGAGAGAAGAATACGGCGAGGAACGCTGCAACAATCGTAAAGAATTACACTGGTAGTCCTACTTAACCAAATGGGGTGAAAGAAAGGTTAGATTTTAAACACAAAATCTGTACCTTCCAAATTTGGTAAACGCATTCTTCAAATAAAGAAACTTTTTAATCTTTCCATTGGAGGCTACGACTACGCATTCTACAGCGTGGGTTCCACCAAGAACTTTGTTCACGTGTGGTTGTAGACAGTCGTCAGACATTTGTGGAGAGTTTGTTTCACTGAGAACAGAAAACAGAATGTCAACTCACTCGGAAGTATTGAGCGACAACAAGCCTGTTTCAGACCAACTAGTCAATTTCAAGTGACCGATTTGCAGCGACGGAAGGAGTAGTATAACTGAACATCGTGCTCTAAAGCTGGAATTCTCTGTAGATTTTCTCGGGAACATGCACAGAACCTCTACAATGGGATAAAAAATAACCCCACGTTGAAGAATACCCAACTTTGTGGTGAGGTGCAAAAACGTTCTTAGTTCTATGCTTGAAAACTGGAAACAGTCGGATAAACAACCCAGAAACGGTTGATTTGGGTGTCGGTTTCGATTGCAACATTTCCGAGGAAGGCCACTCGAGGTGGTTGAAACGTAGAGCACTACAACTTGTTCACAACGTTGTGTCATTTTCACTCTCTTTAACAACCCAAACTGTTTTTCAACTTGCAGTTGCCGTTTGTCTGCACGACGCTGCTGTACCCATTACCCCTCAAGATGTGTGGCGATAACTCAAGAAACAGATCAAGGCAGCAGCCACTGAGATAATCGGTATGGAGTGTAAGGAACGTCTGGAGTGACTCGACGACAACAACGTGGTTATCTCTGGATTGGTACGCAAGAAAAGTGTCGCATTTGCCAACCCCAAAATGGACCCAGGCAATGAGGCGATCAAAGCCATGTTCCGGAGTATCCGAAGTCAACTGGCTGAGCGTGTACGCGGGACTAAAGACAACTGGTGGAAGAAGCAGGGTGAGCGGATGAATGGCTACGTCGATCCTCGATCTTCGTTTAAGACGATATTCGGTCCAACTATCCAGTCTATCGGAGCACTAGTAGAGGTTGGCACCAGCTGTTCATGCACCTAGCCAGAAGTTGTCATGAAGACTTGACGTGAACAGTTTGGTAACCTACTAAGCCATCTTGTTACCATTGACTGGGTGTCTGTGAGCAGCCTGCCGCAAAAGGCCTTTGAACATTCACTTGTTGTCGCACCGGGAATGAAGAGGTTGCAGACAGCGATTGGACAACTGCGGAACGGAAAGTCTGCAAAGGAGGATGGATTTCCAAGTGAAATCCAGAAGAATGGCCGACTGCAGCTGGAACACGCCTCGCTCCAGCTGGTTCACTCCATCTGCGAGCACCAGGTGATGCCACAAGCTCTCAATGATGCTCTTATCATACCCTTGTTCAAAAGTGAGGGACCAAACAACGCCCCGACAGTTATCGGCACACAAATCTGCTGAAATGCACACGCTAGGTGCTTGCAACAATCTCTCTGAACCAACTGAGTGCGAACGTTCTCGAGACCAATGTTCCCGGGGACCAGTGTGGATTCCGGGCGAGTCGCAGTACGATCAACCTGATAGCTGCTGCTAGACAGATTCGGGAGAAGTGCAGGGAACGCAACCGCTCTCTGTATGACCTCTTCACGAACCTTACCAAGGCGTTTGACCCCGTGAGCCGCGAGGCGTTGTGGACGGTGCTTGGTAAGCTTGGATGTCCAGGTGAGCTCGTCAATTTCGTTGGAATGTTGCATGTAGGAATGAAGGCGAGGACACAATCATGTCGATCGACCCGTGATGATTCTGACATTGTCAATGGCGTGAAGCAGGATTGTGTGCTAGCACAAAACCCAATCTGTCTGTGTTCGGCTGCTATGCTAACAGTGGCTTTGCAGGACTCGGCGGAGGATGGCGTCGAGGTCGAGTACCGCACGGATGGGCGATTACAGATTCGTCGATGTTTCGGCCCCCAAACCTGTTTAACTATCCGAACGATGCACATTCTTCTGTTCGCAGATGACAGCGCGCTGCTCCCACACAATGAAGACAAACTTCAGCCATGCATGGCTACGGCTTTCGCGATCACGGCATCCACGTTTGGATTGGACATCAACACAAGTAGGACATTTCCTAGTTCGCAGATGACAGCGCGCTGCTCCCACACAATGAAGACAAACTTCAGCCATGCATGGCTACGGCTTTCGCGACCGCGGCATCCACGTTTGAATTGGATGTCAACTCAAGTAGGACATTTCCCTTCTTTCCCACTTCTCCCGACTTTGACACTCTTCCTACATCTACGTCTGTGATTCGCACCAATGATGATGGTACCGACAGTTGCATGAAATTTTGCTACTTGTGTGGCAACATGTTCACAGATTTACCCGTGGACCGCGAGTTACGAGCTCGTGTGGCGAAGGCTAGTGTTGATTTCGAAAGTCTTGAAACACGTGTTTAGAAGAACCACAACCTGGATCCGAGCACTAAGCTATGTGTCTATTGCTCAATCGTGCTGGCTGTACTGCTATACAACAGTGAAACGTTGACATTGTATGGGCGGAAGTTGCCCTAATCGGACAGTTTCCATTTGCACTGCCTTTGACGCATCTTGGGTATTCGGTGGGCGGGCGTTTTCAAACACTGAGCGACAGTGGCGAGCGGATATAGGTGAAATGGAAGCCATGTTGCTGCTGAATCATCTCCATTGGATAGGTCACGTCCGCCAAATGGGTGATGACCGTCTTCCGAGGCAGATGCTGTATGGACAAGTGAGATCAGGTAAGCAAAATCCTGCTGTTCAAAAGCGGAGATACCAGGATGTTTTGCAGGTAAGTTCTCTGCGTTATAGCATTGATTTCAGATGTTGCGAGGACTTAGCGTTGGACCGGAAGGTCAAGAGAAATAGGATCCGGACGGTTGTCCGCAAGTTCACTGAACAGTTATTGCGCGACCGAGAACGGAAGTGCACGGTACGCAAGGGAACCATCGGTGCCATAGATCGTGGTTACATGAATATATGGCGTTGCAGTGTGTGCGGCCGCGAATGCGCTGGCCGTATTGCATGAGTAGGTCGCCAACATACTCATAGTACACCGTCGGTCAAGAGACGACGAGTACGTTAGGCACAGGTTAGGTAGGTCATTTTAGTACATCCAATCTAATTCTGTTAATGACTGCATCGGCCAAGAACATGGTCGTTTGGCAATTAATCCACTCCTCTTTTCAAAAAATTGGGTGCCTGCGATCATCTACCTGTTCATTTCTTCAGCTTTGTTGGTGTATGATGAATGGTTTTTGTGTTCTTTTCTTATTGCTACCTGAATTTTATTTTTCATTCTTACCCTCTCTAGAATGCACCATCATACATTGTCATACTGGAAGGCTTCTTGTATTACAATTCACGAATATTTCTTCTCAGCTTAGATCTCGTCATTTAGTCTCTGAGAGATTATGGTTTCCTCTTCGTTCTAGCCCAATGCGAATCAAGGATTTGAGGAGACGTAAACGTCATCAAGCCCAAATAACGGTATGCCCAAATGACAGAGAGCAGCAAATCAGACTCCAGCCCAAGGACTCCAGGGAACAACCAATCGGACATCAGGTCAAAGCTCAGTTGCGACAAAATCAACCAATGGTGGGTTGGGTCAAAGGTTAAACACGGCGGAAAGCGAACAAACAGAATTCAGACCAGTAGGTCAACCCTCTCTGCTATATAAGAGCAGGCATCGATCCCACCTCACCAAACGTCACATTCAAAATTACACGCTGAAACACTCACGCACTGATGATGTCACCTCGCTTGGTGATGAAACGTTTGCAACCTAAATGCCAAGCTCAGCGAACATATCAGTACCAAACCCATCAACCCGAGCTACGAACAACACCGCCACTGTTCCCAACCATCAGAAAGCCCATTGTACGATCTTCCACGAAGACGTTGAGCAACGCGTAGCAATAAACTAATGATCCCAAATATTCAAAACAAGATTGGATCGCAATGCCACGGTACTATTGAACAAATTATCAAAGTGAATATTCAGACAAATTGTAGGATCTTCCACGAAGACGTTGAGCAACGCGTAGCAATAAACCAATGATCCCAAATATTCAAAACAAAATTGGATCGCAATGCCACGGTACTCAACAGTTTCGATCGACAGATCGTTTTCAGGGAATGGGTTATAATTTGTTGCTGAACGGGCCAAAATAGCTCTTCTGAGCAGTCAACAGGTTCAAAACAATGGGGATGAGCCGAGCTGCAAAAAAGGGGGTGCACGCACCACTCAAATAAAATACAATGACCGACAATTGGCTATTCGCACAACCATCAAATTGACGTGACAAAACAAAATCGTCCGGGTCAAGGTTCAATTAACGTCCAGAAACGGGGGAGGTTGAATGCAGAGGGATGAATATTCAGGGGAATTTGGTTGGGTCAGATTTTCATATGATTGTAGTTCAACAATTCGATACAGTCGTAGCCAAGAAGACTTGCAATCCGTGGTGAATTGTGTTCATCCACACTGGCGAGGTGAAAGACAAGCTCTAAATAGAAAGCGTTTTTTTGAAGCACACTTTGAGTCGGTTTATAATACATATATATAATAGTTGTGCATATCAACACAGTGGCATGTAGAGGAGTCTATAACTTGCACACTCAAAGCCCTCCGTAAACAAACTCCCAATGCATTTTATTTGGATTCGACTGAAAATTTCATTATGTTGAGCTGCACTCGTTAGCTTGTCTATACCTACTTATGTGGATTTCATCTTACCCAGGCTAGATTATGAGTGTGGTTTTGTTCACAGGAACTTCGCGGACAATTAGTGTTATCACTCTTGTCACAGGCACTCTAACTCCGTTTATTCTGAACTATAGTTCGCAAGTCAGTTGATGTGGAAGGGGTGGTTTGATGCAAATAGATTATAGTTCGTTTCGTTTGCATATCTGGTGTACAAATGTAAAGATATCTCAACTGTCGCTATTCCAACACTCCCCAGTTCACATCAAGGTAATCCAACATTACAAACAAGGGAGCAGCTGGGTGAGCATCTAATACGTTAGAATCAGCCGCAGTGCACATATCATTGTCTTCACATGATCTGTTTGACAGATTCTGCACGTGACATCCATCTGTTTTCTACAATTGAACCACGGCTGTGTAGTGAGATCACCTTCGACGTTCCCAAAATTCTAAACTCCCCGCGACGTGAGATTTGCCTTGCCAGTACCACCGCGCCTGTTCACATTGCCTTGCATATGTAAAGACTAAAGACCACTAGCATCAAAGTTAGTGGGCCGGCATAAGTATCGCAGTTATACTCTCAGCTGTGTAATGAATTCGCACTATCTCTACTCCTGTAGGTTAGGTTCCCTATAATAACAATGTTGAGCTATTACCGTTAGGAACGCCGCTTAACCAGCCTAACGCTTGTTAGAATTCTGAAGGTCGTCTGGAATTTTCCGTCGACGCGCTCTTTCACTTTGGCGGCTGCTGTGCGGTTTTGCTCAAGGTGCTCTCACGTCCAGCTCCCTAGCACTCGTTAATTGCTACGTTGAAGTGTGTTGTGAACGGTGAGTAAATCAATAAATAAAGTTTGTTTGCAGATTCATCGTTTTCTCCCTGCGACTTCCGATTCACGGTAGCATAAGGTTGGGGAAACTCTGGGCGTACGAATTCAGGATCTGGCACTACAATTGCTGTCTACTTTAACTTGTCTGCTCCAATACTTTCAGGGTGTACCTTAGAGTACTTAGCCTACATTGCATTCACGTCATCACCTTTTAAGCCTTGCTTCAATTAATTCTTAACGGTTCCTGTACCTCCACACTAGGAACATCAGGCGTAGGCTGACTGTTAACAGCGTAGCAAACATCATCGCTCAGAATCATGACTGGTCACCATCCACATGTGAAAAAATGCTGAAATTAATGTCGTGTATAAAATCTCTTGGTGTTCACCGAACACTGAAATTCAACCCAACCTCGTTGGCTAACTTATCCCGCTTTGCGATTGTTCTGCACGCGTAAGTGCACTTTAGAATCAGCGCAAATTTAACCGATTTGGAGCTGGATATATTAGCTTACCAAACCATTAGTGCTGCCAGGTCGCTTGCGGATCGTATCTTCCCAGCCATGTCAGTAAACAGAAAATAATCCAGTCGTTGGTTTGGTGTTAGAGTAACCCATTTTTCCGTCCAACTTCGCCTCCTTCATCGAGAAGACGATCCTATCCAATCATAATAAGCGGAAACGTCGTAAACATTCGAGAGGTGACCCCCACTAGTTTTTAATTGTCTGGCCTTTATTCCGCTACGCTCATTGGTTGTTTGGTGACCTTAACTGCTTTTTTGATGTCTGTCCTTCGATTTTCTGTTTCGAGAATGTTGGTAGGTCACTATGAATCCTATAAATGACATGCAATTTCCCTCCTTGTTTCACACGTTTCGAGGCCGAACAAAGTTGCTTTTTCGCACCCGTCTTTTGTTTTGTCTTGGGCGCAATTAATGGGGACCGCCACGTATTTTCGGGACCAAGATTGTCGTGTTGATTGCATCAAGGAGCAGAACCCGATTTCCTATCAATCGTCTTATTATACCGTGGACGAACCAGCGTACTGAGCCAAGGGTTACAACAGTTGGCTTGCAGTCCATTTCGCAATACTTTTTCTTTGCGTGAATGCTATGTTGATGTATTTCACAAACATCTACAATGACTGATTCACCGTTATTAATATGGTAAGAAGACTACACAATACAATTTCTTACACCATATGGTACACTACAACCATTCATACTTCTAACGTGGGCGGCAGTCTGTGTATATGAACCTCTCTCGGTTTCACCGACCTTTTTTCAAGCAGCATGATCGCTGACGTGGAGCAAAACTCTGACCAGTTTTGAGAATGCTGGTTAATCAGCATTTCAGAACGTGTGCTTTTCATAAAATTGGCACTATCTCTTATAAGGTGGATTCTCAGACTCTCGTGGGTTAATATGCGCTAAACAATTAGCACAGTCGCGTGGAATGCCCACTGAAAAAATAGGGGTAGTCATGTTCGATTCCTTTTTTGAATTTACTAATTATACTTCACTTGTTGGAGTAATTTGAATTCATCCTTAATAGAGCTTAATAGATCTTAATAGATCGATGTAATCAATTATGTGCTCAATAAAAATTGAGGAAAATGCAAGCATGCAGTTCAACAGTGATTACTGGAATTAACGCAATCACAGAAAATCGAACGGGTATATGTGAGAGCGCAACCAAAACATGACGAATTGCCCTCACAATACACAGAAAGATGAGAAACTAGTTTGAGTATCCTTACGTATTTTCGCAATACGGCGCATAACATCCGAAAATCTCACTTTGCGTAGAAGGAAAACCAATGTTTTGCTCACGGATGAACGTGACGTAATTGGCAATGTGGCTGATGCAAACGGCAAAACGCTGATTATCATTTCACCTTCACACAGAGTTTACAGCCAGTAAAGTTCGAAGGTGAAACGTTGGATTCCGATGTGATCAAGTGGTCACTGATTAGAGGTAACTGCACAACTATTCCTTTTACCCTTTTGGAGGGACTGGGTAATATTGAGTACTGCAGAACAAACGTCCTGCCCAGAGATGTGTTCCAAAACGTTGGTTTTTTGAACGCACGAACCTGAGTTTGGAATCAGTTTATGAAGACAATTTCCACAATGCTGACAAAACTTGAAAGGAGTATGACTCTAGTCCACTACTTTGTGTTTAGAAAAAGTCTGTCAGCAAAATTAAGCAGATTTCAAACTTTCTGGGTAACCTGCTGACAAAAATTCCAGGAATTAGTTGCGATTGTGCATTACAAAGCATGTCGTTACTGAATTAGTTATAGTGATATTTGTTTCTCGTGAATGTTGCCGTATTGGTTTACTTTCCAACCTTCTCTCCGATTATCTATTATCTATTGAAAACAATTCTAGCGCATTAAACTGCACAGTTATTTTATTCCCGGTTGCTCATGTTGCTTCTAATTATCATTTTCAGAAGATCTTGGACAGCTTCCGGTGCTGCGCAATGAACTCCGTCAATTTTGGCTGTAATTTTTCAGTTTTACATAACTCTCACCCCAATGGTTATAGCTAATTAAAAATGCGTGGAAATTTACATAACTCATAACATTATGTCAAATTTGCCTTTGATATATCTATCCTACCAAGATTACACGAGCCTAGATAACTGGTGCACACGAACAGACCTTAATCGTAAGATAAAGCACTCTAATGTATGGTTAAGGCCGAATACGTAAAAATGATTTACAAATTTTCAATATTACTCGGGAATGGTGGGGAAATGAAAAATTAATCCGGCTCACTGAGTAGTAGCTGCTATTATCAGTTGCATCGTTAGCTTGACGGTACTTGCAGATGGATTGTTATGTTCCACCTACTGATAAACGCAATGCTCTTAACTTGTCTCCTTTCTAGTGGGATTGTATGTTAATGCATTTTCTCGAGGCAACTAGCCTATTTTTGACCTACAAACCATTTTCATTCCAACGGGGAACTCCGGTTCCGCTATTTTACCGTTCAAAATATGCAGAATTAATTAGTGAGAATGATCTAGATAAGACCTGATAGTGAAAATCGAAGCCTCGGCTGGGTTCGCACGAACCACGGAAACAGCATGACTGGACGCAACAAGCGCTCTATAATCTGAGATACGAAGCCACGGCAGAAGCTCAAAAATTTCACGTTTGTACTCGGCTACCTACCCGTCCCACTGTCTCACATGGAATCCACTGAATGATCAAAGAGATCGACTGCCCCGGCAGGAATTCTCAAACACTTTACGCCAGTATCCACCAACGCCAACGGTGATCATGGAAAGTGTATTACTAGTGGACGATTTGGCAGATTTCATGGTTTGGATAAGACCCAGTTGTGAAAAGTCAGGGCTTTGGATCCGAACCAGGAACAGTTGATAGAGCGCTTAACGCGCTTGGCTACATCGGTTCTATGTTCCGTTCGATTCCTGCCGAAACTCTCATTTTCTGCAACTGGGTCCCGCGTAAGTCATCAGATCTGCCAAACTACTCATTAGCATTAGGAGGGATGAGCTGACGGCAACGTTATATCTGAATCGGAAATCTCTGATAAATCAGTTGAGACAATCCCCTTCCAAAACGCAAAAACGAACTAAGCAGTTAGAACACGAAAAAAGGGAGATGTAAGCATTTCGTATTGACTCATCTGTACCAAATTCACAATAGCATGGATGAGCTTTTTATACCAAACGAATTGAGGAGTGGAGAATCAATAAGCGGGTTAGAATAAGTCATTAAGTCCAGGGAAGGGTCAAGTTCACGAACAGTTGTTTCTGAACACAGAGAGCTGGTCTGAGTTGATTAATTGCAACTGCTTCAACAAACCGTAAGAATCTCGAGTTAGAATGACGCAACAGGATTCTGAATGCATAAGATGGATCGGTAGCGTGACCGGTGGTTAGGACTTGTCTGGCGACTAAGGAAACTGGCTTTTTACGCGTTTCAGCAACATTGCCATTCTCCGGTAACACGGACTTCTGTACCCATTTTGGTAGATGTTCCTTCATCCTCGATCTCAAGCATCTCTCGGTTCTGCCTATGTAACTTTATCCGCAGTTATATATAGATTGGTAAACATAATATGAGGTGGCACCGATAGACTGATCTCCTTTGTCTGAAGGCACTGGTAGCTTGTGAGTCTGAGCGATTACACGGAGTTCGGCTGCATTAAACGTTCGTTTAAGTAAATTTCTTAATCGTCGTGTTGTTTGGTGCATGAAAAAATCACCCCTGAAAGGCAGCTCTCTTTCTCTACAGTGACCACCTCGTTGGGTGGTACTTTCTGTCTACCGTGCTTACCTATGAACCTTCTGGGGTAACAATTTGATCGTAGGACAGACGTAATCCGATCTAGTTCCTCCGTGAGACTGTCGGGCGTACAGAATCGCTCCGCTCGTGTGAACAGAGTATTTACTACTGCTCGTTTGTATTGAATCGCTGTGAAGCCGCTCAAGTTCAGATATTGACCTAACCACGTGGGTTTCCTATAAACGGTTCTTCTGACCGATCCATCTTCCCGACGACTTAGGATAATCGGAAATGGCAGGCAGTTGCTGACCTCGAATTCACAAGTGACCTTCAGAGTAGGATGACAACCGTTTAGACGTTGCACCAGGTTATCTATCATCTGTTTAGATAGACTGAAAATTAATGTCATCTACGTAATGCTTGTGATATGACAAGTTTTCTCTCTCCGTAGCCAGCTGTTGCTCAATTCTTAGCATGAAACCGTCTGCTAAGATGGAACCTAGTGGACGTCCCATGACCACTCTGTCTATATGACGGTAGGACTGTTCAAGAAACGGAAACTGACATTCTCAGTACAGAGCAGCAAAGTTTCCTTCAATATGTCGGTAGAAAGTGACAACAGAGTGTCACTCATTTAAACGAGCTCACAAATGTAGTCAACGGTTTCATGCAGCGGGACATTTGTGAATGGTGACTAAACATCTACAGAGCACATCAGTTCGTTAGCAAGGTTCATCCACTCCAGGTCACTGACCAATTCAAATGAATTTTTAGTGGAGTATGTCTGTAATTTCTGTTTTACTGGGGTTAGAATAGTGACCAACCAGCGTGCTAATTTGTGGTAAAGTGAGTTCGTCATTGCAAAATTAGCCTAAGCGGCATCCCACTCTTGTGAGTCTTTGGTAGGCCGTAAGGTTAAGGTGTTGACGGTCCGCACGGCTTAGGAGACTCATACGTTACTTCGTCAATAATCCGCAACTGCTGTTGCAGTTGGAGATGTCGTCTTATGCGGTCCTCTCTACTCGTCGAAACTTTGTTTGATCATCCAATATTGATAACATCTTCTGTACATTCACATCCTTGTCTAGAATGACAGCCACAGAACCCTTATCAGGCTTAAGTATAACCACGTTTTTCGACTTAAGCTCTCTTAATGATTGTAGGTGTTGCTTCGTGATAGCACACCGACTATCAATTGGAGTCCTGATAAACCCATAAGCTATATCGGTGAACATAGTCCTTAACCGACCTAGATTGTCAGCACTAGTTGGTCGAAGATCAGATAACTGATCAATAAGATTCTCAAACTGGGCTTCAACACCAATACGATCAGCCTTATGTGATGGTATTTTATAATCAAGACCTAAGGCTAACGCTTCTAGTTGCAACGAATCCAACTGTACTGAAGAACAGTTTAGCACGTACTTACTAGGATCTGGCGGAATTGGTTCTTCACCATGCTTCGTACGTGACTTCCGCAACCGATTGATATAAGTCCTCTTCTCATGATCGATAAATATCCTACAGAATAGTGTAAAAATGATACGCGAGCAAAGTGTCAAATTTTCCACGACGGATAAAAGGCGGCGATGTGTCTGACGCAAATCAGTCAGCTGCAGTTTCATTGTGGGCAGTCGCAATGTCTGAGGTTATTGTTGGCCATTTACAGTTTATTGTTCCTTAGGAGCCGGAAGAACTGATAAGGATATGGACCTTGCTGTGTGCACTCATTGTGAAAAGATATTTTCACAAGTTCACAAACAATCTTGCATCTTAAACTGGCCACACGACGCAGCAATCGGCAGGTCTCAGCGGAAAATCTTCGCCTTAGAAATTTGAAACAATTAGTTCCCTTGTGCAGTTTAAACAGAGCAGTTAGAACACGAAAACTGGTAGATGCAAGCATTTCGTATTGACTTATCAGTACAAATTAGTAAACACAACGTGTAACTGCGGATAAAGTTACATAGGCAGAACCGAGAGATGCTTGAGATCGAGGATGAAGGAACATCTACCAAAATGGGTACAGAAGTCCGTGTTACCGGAGAATGGCAATGTTGCTGAAACGCGTAAAAAGCCAGTTTCCTTAGTCGCCAGACAAGTCCTAACCACCGGTCACGCTACCGATCCATCTTATGCATTCAGAATCCTGTTGCGTCATTCTAACTCGAGATTCTTACGGTTTGTTGAAGCAGTTGCAATTAATCAACTCAGACCAGCTCTCTGTGTTCAGAAACAACTGTTCGTGAACTTGACCCTTCCCTGGACTTAATGACTTATTCTAACCCGCTTATTGATTCTCCACTCCTCAATTCGTTTGGTATAAAAAGCTCATCCATGCTATTGTGAATTTGGTACAGATGAGTCAATACGAAATGCTTACATCTCCCTTTTTTCGTGTTCTAACTGCTTAGTTCAAACTTCTCGCAGGAACTAATTTTTTTCAAAACGTGAACTGTTTTTGATGTTATTTTTGGAATTGTCATGTTTCGTGGTGATATTGCAAACTCGCTACTCAGCAGCTGTGCTGCAAAATCTCGGACACTACCCATCATCAAGCTGGAACCGGACTGCGTTAAAAAGTGTTTTGCTATAATGTTTTGGGGATGGCTGTTATTATCAAACACTTCCACGAACAAAAACCTGCTCACCACTAGCAGTTGCACGATCGCAAATGACAAATGTATGTTGGCGAGAACCAGATGATGGGGACAGGTTTCTGAACAATCTGAGCTCTTGGTAACATTTTGTTCATGAATATACTAATGAACGTCGACTTCATTAAGTTAGTTTCAACATACAAGTCCCAACTTCCGTCCTGGAAAGTTGCGCGTTCTTTGAAAACAAATGATGAATGTTTGTTTAGAGAGAAATAACAATCGTTTTGTGGCAAAGTGACAAGGTTTGGAACGACCAGTTGTCTGACGAAATACACACAAGTCAGAAGTTCATGTTCTGCTACAAAGTGTTAGAATACAATCTTGAACGCAACAATGTAGGTGTCGTTTCATAAACAACAGTTAACTTTTGGATTCAAATGATAGTTGTGGTCTCAAGTAAATCGCCTTTCTATGTCAGGCTTACTCCTTGAAACTAAGTATTGTCAAGCCAGAGAGTATTTGTGCTTATTTCAATGAATCAACACAGTTTACCATCCTGCCCTATCGTTAATCGTAAACAATTTTTCTAAAAATTCCCCATCTTCCAACCTGTTGCTCTGTTCTTCTCTTTCGTCTACTGTACAGTCGCTTTTGTCCTGCTTCGAATCAAGACAGGCATGCGGCGGTGTTTCCTGTAGCGAGTTTGGACTGGAGTGCTTTCCCGATTGGAGAAAGTTATTGCTAAACAGATTGGGAATAACACAACGTTACGAGCAAGTTGTAATACTCTACGTTTCAACCACCTCGGGTGGCCTTCCTCAGGAGTTAGGTCAATCATATCCTGCGCGCAGCCTGTTGCATGCAGAATTGTGTTCGACTGGCGCAAGCCAATCAAAAACGACGGTCAGCTGGCGCATCGAATTTGTTTGTGTTAGTAGTTACAAGAAACTGTTTGGGCTCGGACCAAACCAAAACACCCAGAATGTTTAAGAAAAGGTCGTGAAACATATTGACAAAGCGGCCATCCAACACGCAACTTGTTGTTCGCCCAACAGCAAGCGTGAACACTGTTTGTTCACCATGTAAACTGCAAAGTTGGAATAAATTGAGATTGGTTAATGCCTTTCACATAAAAGTTGTGATCTCCTCGACCCAGTAGATCAGTACCGAATATTTCCAGTTGTGCAATACCAAATTACGAAACTACACCACCATATCTTATAATGCTGATCAAATAAATTAGCAGTTAAAAGTCATGCTGAGAGAAAGTTTCTACAATATGATGGGGTATACGGTGGTTTGTATTAAAAAAACTGCACCTTCTAAATATAGAAATATATATTCTGTTGAGGTGATACTGCTAGTCAGAGGCATAACTTAAGAATAAAAGGTCGCTGCAACTAGGAATATCACAATAATTAACACACAACAATCACAGTCAACCGAACATTCTACGCCGCTAAATTACGAGTCCA
>QNGE01003611.1:0-28894 GCA_008508345.1 Paragonimus westermani
CAGGCTCATGGCTGTTAAGATGATGATGAAGAAGTTTTATGGTTACGCGTAGTGCTGGTATCCTCTGAGAGAGGAAATTGGGACCACACTTCCCTATAATGGAGAGATTAAATCGACTGACATGAGCGTGGCGGACGCGTTTGTGATACAGTTCCAGTGTACTTATCGCTCTGACTGGAGTATCTGAGCCAAGCCCACGCCATAGTCACGGCTACGATGGATCAGGACGACGCCCCCGCGAGTTATGTCTTTGTTAAACAGCAAAAGGTCCGCAGGACTAGAGGGTATCCACCCGACCATCTTAAAACCTCTGTCCAAATGGCTGGCGTCATCTTTGGCTGGAATACTTAATCTCACATTGAATACAGTAGTTGTCTGAGGCCATATTCAAAGATGGTAGTCGATCAGTTATCGCAAATTACCGACCATTAAGCCTGATTAACGTCGTCATCAAAATTTTGAACGCATATTACACGAGAGGATCTACAGATTCCTCTGTGAGCAAGACTTAGGTCTTTCCCTACCAATCTGCTGACGTTTCCGGACATTGTCAAGAAGAAGCTGGATAGAGTAGAAGTGATCGTAGTGTTTTCTAGATTTTCGAAGGCTTTTGATTCTGTCAACCACAGGTTGTTGGGTTGAGTCTACGAGGAGCTGGAGTATCCTCTAGAATCCGCAAGTGGATCCAGACGTTTCCAGCTAAGAGGTCGTGTGGGTTGAAAGTAAGAGAAGTACTGTCGGGTGAAGGTTCTGCGTCAAGTGAAGTACCTGAAGGTTCATTCCTCGCCCCCTACTCTTCCTGTTACATGTAAATGACTTGACCGACAATCCATTCAGCTCACTTCATCTGTATGCAGATGACATAAACCTGGTTGGAAGTGGGTTGGGCTCGAACGCCCTCAAGGAGGACATTCTGGCAATCTGCGAATGGACATTAAAGTGAGATTTGCCGCTGAATGTTCTCAAAAGCCATATCCTCTCCAATGCTTTCCAGTCAACCCCAGGTATCTAAAGAATGCACACGGACAGACAACCGAACTAGAAGCAAAACAGCAAACGATAGACTTGGGTATCCAAGTCACTGGTGCTTCTACTCCACCTGCACAGTGTGCCACAGCTGCGACAAAAGCACGGTGGGCTTTATGTCGACTGAAATTGGTGATCGCTAACCCATGCCCATCTGTGTTCATTCCGCTGTACTCGACCCTAGTTCCCCCCATTTGGAATATTATACTCAAGCCTGGTCACTATATCTCATCAGGAACATTGCCGTCCTTGAAAAAGTACGAAACATCGCCACACGCATGATATAGTGTGTGAAGGGCCCAAGACCGACTCTCGCTCAAACGCCAGAGGGTAAAAGGGGACCTTATGGAAGTGTACAAAGTTGCCCACCACACAGGCACATGTCCCCTAGCATGTTTGTTCCTGATGCGTCAGGAGAGAGATTTAAGTGGCCACAGATTCACAATTAAGAAAACAAGACCACGATTGGCTGTTCGGTTAAACCTTTTGCCGACCGGATAGTCCACTCGTGGAACTAATTGCCCGAACAGATTGTTGAGGCCTCGAGCACAGATGGACTCAAAAGAAAGCTAGGTAAACTCTTTTCCTACTTTGTACTGATCGACGTATGACTGTAGTTTCAACGTTCACGGCAACCGGGATGTGGTTTTTTTCTTTTATTCCTACTCTTGGACTGTTGCTGAATTCACTCGCGTCAACAGAGAACCCAACAGTGAACATGGTCAAGCATCAGAAAGTCAGCAGGCGCAGACCTTCACCAAGTCCTGGATTTGAAGGTGAAATTGGCGACAAGGGATTTCTTAAGTGTTACGAGCCCGGGACATTTGCAGTGTGGAGCTGTCGGTCACATCTTTCGGCTGGAGTTCGGCACTGCTAGCAAATACCTGGGAAATATTTCTATGTTCATATTTATCGCTTCCCCCTTTGATCTAATTTGAAAAGATACTCCGAATTCCGGAAACCCTCTCGTACATAAAACATTTCGCTGTACATTCCCTTCGGCGCTTGCTCTCTGATTGGTTTGGTTGTTTATAACTTGATTATGTTGGTTCTGACGCTTCTTTTGCTCACTAGGCGCTTCTTAAACCAAGTTTTATGACTGAGGTAAATAACTGCTCAGATTTCAGCGAGTTCGAGTTTGGAGGCCCAAGTCACCCGGATCCAGTCAGTTTGTCCGTTTCGATATCCAGCCTCTTCCCGCCGACCTGAAAGACAATCATTAAAAACAGGGTGTATCGCCGCTCTTGGGGATTGTAGAGTACCAAGAACAGAGTGAAGTACTAGCCTAACAATGTCTTAAATAGGTAGGAATCTAATAACTCTTTAAAACGGTCCCTCGAAGAGCAGCTGACAACTTCTAATGGAAGGTCGTTTCAATGGTTGATAACCCTGTAAGGAAAAAATCTGCTTAAGGAAGGTCCAAGGTCGAAGCCTACAGAGCTTCCTATGACCCTTTTGACTATTATCAGCTACTGGGGTGAATAATTGCTGCACGAGAGCTGCGCTGAAAAATGCACATGGATTAAATCACCGCGAAGTCTTCGAAAATTAAGTGGATAAAGACCAAGAATTTCAAGGCGAGACTCGTAGAGGAAATGCCGTAAACTGTTGGCCATTTTGATGGCTTCTCGCTGGACACGTTCGATGGTGAATATGTCCTTCAAACTGGTGTATACAACTTGGTTGGCATATTCAAACAGTGGTCTTATGTGGACCTCTTGAAGCGTTTGAAAGGTATGCCTGTCTATGCGGGAAAAGCTATTTATCATCCCAAGAGTCTCAAATCCTTCTGTGGCGGCCATTTGGTGATGATAAGAGGAAGGTAAACCAGATGAAATCCAGATTCCTAGGTCTTCTTTAAGGTCAGCTTTCACGATATCTATTACACTCTGTGTACCATATATCACCGAGCCACATATGTGCACACTTGCAGTCGTCTAAAGGATGACTGGAGTCATTGATCAACTTCTCGACGATATCTGTTTATTCAGTCGATAACTATGAAGACGTGAACCATTTCTTTCAAGCAGGGGATTTTATATCTTATTCTATTTCACCGGAAGCTACTGTTGTTCGAAACCAGCGTTATTATACTTTCACGATTTTCTTTTGCGTAATCATGTGATGCAACCCGATAAGCTAAAGGTGACCGTGAACTACGTCACATCTCCAATTTACACCCGTATCATCAATTGTCATGACCGTGATGTTGTTTCTATCCTCGAAGCTGTCTGCAGTCATTCCAAAAACGGAATTCGGTAACAGCATATACACAAGAGATCGGTCTAATCTGGGAACATTTGTGGAGGCTACGAACTGTGACAAAAGCCGCAACTCCAGGAGTATCGTTACATACGGTTTCGTGATAACGTCTTAATTGATGACTTCTGTGCTGTCGTAGTTGCCCGGGTAACTACGCAACTCCATTTTGATCACCTCGCATTAAATTTCATATCGATAACCATCAAGTTTGGACGACGTGGTACGGCACATGAAGTCCTAATCCAAGGGCCACAGTAATAAAATTTGTGCGGCTATCAAGGTCTCCCCAGAGTGCTTAGGTGCCAACTAATCTGAATAATCTTGGAAAAGAATAGCCATTCGCTATAGTTAAACCGTCAGTTGGTTGCCATATCTGTACGTGTACCTATTGCCAAGAATAGATAGACTAACCAATGAAGTCATTAGCTGTCAATTCCAATAACTTGCACAAGTTTTGGTGGTCGTTTGGAGTTTCCAATGATGTCATTAGTTTTGGTATTGGTGTGTTCGCCAAGCTTGGCATTTAGGTTGCAAACCTTTCATCACCAAGTGAGGTGACATCCATGCGTAAGTGTTTCAACGCAGTACCAAAACCATCAACCCGATCTACAAACACCACCACCACTGTTCCGAGCTATCAGATGTCATTAGTTTTCAAGGGGCTTCTTCAGGCATCCGAAATGAAAGCTAGGCGATCTGTTTTGCTCATATTGTCGATGTGGTCGTTCATGGTATTTGCATGACGTGAAAGCAATCTAATGCCGTATCTGAAGGATATGTCGACTTTGAATAATAAAAAACATCTTCATGGTTGAGAACAAACACTTGTTGGTTTACGAAGTTTATGGGATTTGTGGAACCCGGTCCGAAAAGTATGGCTTGGAAGCATCGTAGCGGTCGGTCGGACTGTCCCCCTCTTTATCTGAATAAGTATCGAGTTTTCCATTTGGAGGTATTTATACATTACAACACTTACCGTGCAAACAAGTGTTGGAAACACTTTTGAAAACTGAGAAACAAAATTTTCTTTATCGCTGTGGACGTGATGGATTCAAAATTTTTTTGACGTCCGAAACCAGTACTTCTAGGTCACCGTCGCCATGATAGTTCAAATGATTGGTTGGTTGCTTTGTTCTCGGAAGCCCCTGTGACTAGCGAGCGGCATCATTCTGCTTTAGAGAAATGGGCGTGAGCGACATTGGTTGCTATCTAACGCAGAAAGCACCGCTTGTCTGGTAATCACTTCAACCTGCTCACGGGTGGACGTTCTGTGTTATTATGCAATATTAAGTTAGGTACTGATGAGTCGATATGAAATGCTCGTATCTACCAGTTTTCGTGTTCAAACTGTTCGAGGGAACCGCTTGTTCCAAAGTAAACAGAAGTGTCAAAAATATCAACGACTGCGACATGTCGTATTGTCATCCTTTTGTTATTATGTTGTCTACAGATCTGATGCTAAAAACGAATCGGCTGACACGTTTTCTTCTGACTTTTGCCTAATCACTTTCACTGTTAACGATTTGAACCATGTACATATGTCATTATGGTATGCTTCGTGTGACGCATTTTGCTTCAACGAAAACTCGCTCGTTCTCTCTTTTGGAATAAAACTACAGCAGTATCGACTCCATGCCAACTTTTTTTCCCGTCAGACAATCGCCTACTCAACGATATGCAATCTTCCGATAGATTTTGTGTTGTTTTCAAAGGTTCTATACCTCTTGCCACTCACAACAAAATTGTTTATTTTCATTGGCTTACTTTCGCGACTTCTGTTTGTATACCGAGTTCGGCAATAAATTCATCAGAAAAAACTACTCTTGCCGAATTATCTTCGCGGCTCGGTATGACATCCATTGTATGTTCGGGTAGGAGTTAATTCTTTACATTCAATTTCTTCTGGACCAGGTTGTTGCAGCAAAGAAGACATCCACTTACAATCTAATAAACAACGGTCAGCCCATAGAAGACAATACATTTGTCCTCACAGTCCAAATGAATGACATCTAGTTATTGAAAGTCGGCACTACTCAACACACCGTATTCGATCAGAACTCTACTGTGTACCGCTACCGATGTCTCATTGTTTGATAGGGTAATTATTCACCATTGCGAGTTCATCTATAGCATATCACTCCGATGGCTCATCTCACCATATCTGTTATGATGATACCGAGCGTCTGATCTTCCAAACGCCATCTCGACAGAAGTAGTCAACTGTTAGAATTACTCAACTCTGAATGTGCCCACATCTGTCTTCCCAAAAAGCACGGAGCGACCGTATCACTGCGGCAGTTGGCTCTGCCGGACTATACTCTAATTAAGCTTTCCACAACGGACCAACCTGCTAAGCCGAAGATGACACATTGTCCACCGCGCTCACTGCTGGGTACGGATTTCGGTACTCTTCGAAATGCAAAACCTTCAGACTACGATGAAAAAAGCGGTACACATTATCTACGTATTCGAAACTTAACATTATTATCGTGACATGATTGCTCTGGTCACTCCTATTTTACACTCACATCAAACTGTTGTCAGTGATGAATTTACGTTTTATCTATGAGCCACCTCTTTTTTTTCGTTTTAGCTGTTAGTTCAATCAACGCTACCCTCGCCGATCGTGCACTATGGTAGAAAATGTTGACCCGGGTTTGATGTATTCCTGCAGCAACCATTCCGCTGATTTACTTCCTGTCATTCCCTCGATCTCCTCCCAGACCGACTTGATTGGAACATCTCGGGCACGTAGCCGATTAACATCCCCAGCGGTGGTAAATCGGATGGCCCCGCTGAGTGGAAAGAAAATTTTCATGCACTACGATCCCGGAACCCTTCCGGATGAACATCTTGAGAACGCACTTCGGAAATTGAAGGCAGTATGTAGTTTTCCAGATGAGCCGTCGCTTGTATTTCATAACACAACTGCTGCCATCGAGGACGGTATTGGGCGCTACAAATCGAATTTCATTCCCATCTTGCTCGTATTTTTCATGTTCAGTTTAATCTTTCATTCAATCAACCTCGAATGAAAGTAGTAAATTGTGGTTTTTTCCTGTGTTGAGCTTATCGGTTGTGCCTACGTTTGCATTCACTGAGAGTTTAACTTCGATCCCCGTGCTTTTGAGACAATCATACAGATCACTACGCCGTCCACCCCACATTAGGCGTAATCTTCAAGCATTTAACAGCAATCGCACGTGAGCATTGGTCAGTTTGGTCGATCGTATTGATTGGACGCACTTTAATTGTCCCACTAACCCAAATAATCAATTCTGTCGCCAGGTGTTCCCGGATAACTTGAAAACAATGACCCATCAACAAATGTTTTATTTACTAGTGAGTAGTTTAAAACGGCTGTATCCCTTCAGCAAGTTGAAAAAATAGTTGGAGGACGAACGCTAGTTGTTTGATGGGTAGAGGACGTTGCAGATCTGTGTTGACAACACAGTTACTTTAGACGTTCAGACAATCTCACAAGCAATTGTGATTAAACGCCTGTGTGTTATGTTCTACTTTTACTTAAAGTGGACGCAGTGGAGTAGTGATCAACGCGGTCGCTTCACATGCACGAACACGAGCCTTGGAGTTTAATCCCCCGGCAAGTGCAAGAATATATACTACTGATGAGATCTAACTGAGGTGAACTTCGAGTTCACCGTATGCATTTGAATCTGGCCGACACAGAGCTTTATATAAATACGAAAGGTTCGGTCATTTGTAAATTGATTTCCATTTTTAACAATCAAAACCACTGACAACTCATCCACATCGCTGAATGCTTGGTGATTTTATCGTAAATTTAACTGTTGTCAGCCCGGCTCAAACAGTCCCATAGTTTTTTTTGAACGACTGCCATACGTTTCGTAGATTGCTTTTATTATTGTGATTTTTCGGTAGGTTTGTTAGCCATATGTGTAATGCAACCGGGCTACACCCACTTTTTACTGTCAACAAATTAAAGAAATGTTTTTTTCCTCTCTCAGGATCTAGTCGATTTTTTCAGCCGTGATATTCACTACATCATCACTAATCGTGCAAGCAATCGTCTCCCACAAGACTCACCACAACCGACCACTACTCATACACAACCGATAGAAGCCATCTCAGCAAATAGCACAGCAGTTAAACCGGGCCTTGATGGTGTACTGGCGTCTACATCGTTCCAAACCCCGATAGGTCTAAAGACACCGTTAATGTCTTCTGGAAAACCAGCCAATCCAACCGTTACTCGTGGCAGGGCCATGTTGTTGGCTGCACGAAAGGCTACTTTAATTGAGACTCTGAAACGACCAACTTCTGTTGAATCCAGACCTTCTATGGTTCTTCACCAAGTAGGCTGCTTTCGTTTGTTTTTGCGTTGGCATAAAGTTGATGCAAATTGTAGCTTCGTTCCAGGTTTCTTTCTGTTGTCTCCAGAATGAAGGTACATTGCACACTTGTTTTAGGTCTGATTACTTTCAAATTTTGGACATAGAATTTTTTTTTCTAAAAGAATTAAAGCCACCGGTCTTTTTTGTCAAAATGAAACTAAGTCCAGCAGTTCAGTTATTACTTCATAATTCCTGTTATTTAATTGTTTACGGTACTCTGCGAAATGTCCTTTCGGCTGGAACGCAGTAAATAAGTTTGTCTTGTACGGCGATTTGTATCTAACAGGCTATTTACTGACTTGGACATTCATACCTCTGGCCAGAATGACTATATCGAGATTTTATGTCGGCCTAAGGAGAGAACGACCAGCTCCAAGTGAAAGATGTCCTGCGGCGCATTGTCACTGTACTCCGTTATATCATAAGCAAACAATAAGGGGATTTCAGTTCCAGAGCCAACTTTGACAGAACTCGGCGGGCGCTAACCGGAATCCACTTTAGCAGTGTGATTGCGATCATTGTGTTGAAGAGTGTTCCCACTCTAACCTGACAGATGGCAGCCATGGGGTCATCTGAGATCTACACTTAGCGACGAGTAGACAATGTGGGTGTCATTAGTTCGTTACGTTAACTGTTATCCTGGATTCTAATCCCTGAACCACGGCAGACGACGATTTTCGATGAGGTTAGTCTCAGATTGTGAATGGTACGCTGATCAATCTATTTCGGAGTGCGAACGTTGATAGCACCCACACGTACTTAAATTCAAAGCATTGGAAAAAGACGGTGAAAACTGGTGACTGAGTAAAGAGCGATGGAACTCCCGGGACACTGTTACTGTGATTAACTTTATTCGTTGAGGTATTTACACCTTAGATGCTAGAAATGGGAGTTGGGAGGGATTCAACAGCTGAATTGTATTGGATAGTAAGGTATGAGTAAGCCGTAGCATATTTTCGTTCTCCCTGCTATATGCACGGAGTGCGGTGATCCTTGCTATTACTGTGAAACACCTTATTTAGTGTAGAGTTAATAAAGTTGTTGCGTGTACTCAAGGTTGCATGTGGATTAAGATACTGTTTGGACGTTCATACCTAAACAGACGAATGATTAGGATTTTCAGCTACTTGTTAGGTTGGAGATAGCCCACTCATCCGTGTCACATTCATTTGGGACGATCTAAAGGCTGAGTGTCTGTATCCGTTAAGTTGGTAACTTGCACCTTGTATTTCTCACTTTTAGAGTCAACAGCGGCCCGTGCCATAATATACATGAATACGACGCGAAATTGGGATATTGTTTGTATGACAATGCGATGCGGTTTCACTCTAAGATCGACTGACTTCATGAACAAACTTAGCAGGGAGAATATATAGGAAACTTTTGACACACTTCATTCACCTTTGTTGACATCCCTGATAGGTTTCCAGCCAATACTTGATCCGTTACATTGAATGACAGCAAACGTTTGTTGGCTGTGAACGAGATCACTTTGGCAGCATATCTATATTCTTCTCATGATCTCCGTTATGCGGCAGGCAACTCCAAAAAGCATTTTGAGTAACTGATTCGAAGGCATTCTTCAAATGTGGATTACCACGGCTTTCGATTGTTTAATGGAGTGTAGATGTTCCTAAACCTTTCGCGATGAAAGTGTGTTATGGTCATCTGCAGTCAGGTGGGTCGATTTCCCGCCTGTCCCTGCTTCTGCCTTTGTCTGGGCTGATGGATCAATCTATTATCAGGCCAATAGGCATTTGGTATCATTGAAATGAATGCTGATACTTTTAAGGTTTTTCGTTCCGTGCACATGAAAATAATTGTTAACAAGCATTTTGTACGAATTCTCAATCATTTATTTTTGGCCAGACGATATTGTAACACAGGTCACCATTATCCGCAACAGGGATGTAGAAAGGAAAACACGACAAAGGAGAAAAAGGAAACGAAAATCTTGTGTACAATGAAGTAAAATACAAGAGCTAAAAATACAGTGTGCAGGCACATCACTGGTTGCGGTACGCTCCCATTTCGGTATAAGTTTCCACTCGTTTGGCCGGTCATTTGCTTCTCAACCGGACAAATGATGTCCTACCGACTTTACGAACCGGAACAATCAGGGTCTTTACATTTCGCAACCTCGTCGTTACTCGACTATTTCAGGGTTCTGTTCAACCGTGAACGATCTCAGTAAATAATGCCTTGTACGTTAAACGTTCGGCTGGCATACGGACTGTGTGACTCAGCCATCGTGAAGGTTACATTTTTATTATTCAACTGGTTGATTGTTTTTCAACGCGTGCAAGAAGAACCACCGGCTGCTGTTCAGACTTATAGTTTACTTAGTACTCCCACTGAGATGATACCAGGATGTCCGGTGTTTTTTTAAGACACGCGCTAAACTGGTTTAAATAAATCCGTGAGCACCCATTTTTAACACTATCCCCCTTATACTATCGTATTCCGTCTGATTTAGCGAATGATAAGCTAGAGATCCCTGGAAGCGCTTGAACGATTCACTTAGGTAACGCGTTCACATAGTTGTTGCTTACTGTACGAACTTTACTGAGACCACAACGCGACCTAGGCAACCAAGACCTCTGATCCTCTGTCAAGGTGATTTCGATTACAACACTCCTGAGGAAGGCCACCCGAGGTGGTTGAAACATAGAGTATTACAACTTGCTCGAAACGTTGTGTTATTCCCAATCTGTTTATCAACAACATGTTAAACACGACGTCCAAACTATTCAACTTCATTCGTACTACATTTGGTGCGGATATCTTACAAGAATTTGCAAATTGGAATTCTAGGGAAGCTGGAGTTATTAGTTTTTGGTTCATAAAACAAACACATCTAGACGTGTTTCATGGACCGGTTTGCCTTTAATGGAGCTGAGAAGTCAACCCAAAAAAGGACCATCAGAGCATCCCACAGTTGGTATTTAACTATGCCGATTCTAAAGCCGACGCTTCCCCGTGGTCCCTTTCGTTCTTGTTTGGGCCACTCATTAAGCGGGCGTATCATGAACGAGCGTTGGACTGGCAGCATTCGTGCCAAGAGCTGACATTCTGACCCATTGAATTTGCTGTTTAGTCACCAATCCGTATGCCCATGACTGCAACCCTTTTGCTTCAGGATTCAAACGCATCCCTTGAAACGACGTAACCATGCCACACCGGACTACATATGTTAAAGCTTCATTAACCAATATCTGTGATCGAAGTTCATTAAAAACGACTAACACAATATGTGCCATGATTATTCTCTCTGTTTAAAGTTTCAAAAGTCCCTCAAAATGACTAAAACTTATCGTTAAGAATTGGATTATTAAGCGGATACATTACAGACTGAACACCTTTGACCTGTAAACGAGCAGACAGTTGTCTTTTACATGGCGACCGCACTAAACTATGTAATGGTTGGACTTCCGCTTAGTTTAAAGGTACTCAACGCTCACCTCACTCTCCTGCCTTGGTTGCTTCTGACCCCACGGGTGCCGATTCTGTCCTTGTTTTGAAACTATGAGTACGTTTTTGCTGCTTAGGTAACTCACCGCCTGTATCTACGGAAAAACGGAATCCTTTGTCGGTTTCCGCTGTTTTGCACCCACGCTTATACACATAGGTACTGATACGTTCGAAACTCTTTGGAAGGGACATGTTTAAGTTGTCAAGACTCCAAATGGTTTCTCTTTCTACTCAGAAAGTTTGAGTCGGAGTGTTTATCAGATTTGAACAGATGCTTCTGACTTACACATTTGCTAGACAGCCCTCTACGACCACGTTTTATGAGTACCTAATCCGTTTTGAGTGAACAACTCGACCGGGCTTTCACCACGGTTATGACAAGGAATACCTGAAAAGAATGTTTACGTCAAAATATTACAAAAGACGAAGGTAAATGTGTGAATGCAGGTGCATCCTGGAGTGTTATGTCGCGTAAATTTCCCAATGTGTGTTCGTTATTGTCTCCTTAATTGTTCCTTTCTTGGCCACTGAGGTTCTGAAGTAAGTCATTGGAGAGGCCGTTCAACATAACAAACATCCTAATTGCTGTACCTTGATTTTATCAGTCAGTCGTAGAGAAAACTAACTAGAATGTGCGGAACCTGTGTTCTGTCAGCCAACAATAAAACGAAACCATGCATTGTTTCTCGTTTGCTTAGTTACAGCCTACAAACACTTCAGATGCTCTGACGCGACCCAACCCAGATGCTCCACAGTCTACAAAACATGGTTCTTCTCCCAGTCCAACTAATGGTGTAAACACTCCTAACGATTTACTTACCCGAGCTCGTCGCCTTGGTATCCGGATTTTGACAGTCGATTGTGAGTTTCCTACAGAACTGTTTTTACTTAGTCGTTTGCTCGTTTGAGAACTGTCAGCCGTTATTGTCAGTCTCGACTACGTCTGCTTTTGTCATTTGAATTGTTAATCATACGGGTGGTTCATCTAATCCGTGCATCAACGTTGTATAGACACTGCTGATTGCGAAGCAAAGCCAGGACTGGCTGAGATTCTGCGCAGATCCTGCAAATACATTTGACTTCCGCACTGATCTACTCATTCTGTCGAGTCCGAGGTAAACGGCAGCTGTTACTCACACGTAGGTTGTTATCGCCCCGTGCACTACTGCACGTACGATCACCTTTTTGGTTACGGTGTCGACAGGACAACTTAGAAGGTCACTATTGTGAATTCGACAAAAGTGAGCCATTGACAAACGGCAATGTCGCACGGCAAAGGTAGTCTCACCATCGAAGACACCCGCAAATTGACTATACCCCAGGACGAACAGAATAAAATGCATCGGATCGGACAGTAAACAACGAGATTTTCCAGATGTCCGAGAGATCACACCGCTATGGGTTGCGAACATATGTATATATAATATCAGGTTTGACCAAATCTGTCAAACTTTTTTTTTACAGAAACATGGTTGCTACTCTTCGTTTGTCAGTATAATTTCTTGACCACTATTCAGGGTCAAGTACAAGAGTTTGGATAAAACGACGTTTAACTAATTTAGCTGGGCACGATCTCAATACTCAAACTATTCTCAGTTACACATTCTACAATTTAATATTCCAACTACCTCGACAGTGGGGATACTGGTTACAGTGAATCAGGTCCGGGCTATCCGGAACAGACGCATTATGCTAGTTGGACCTAGAGGTCAGCCTCGATCTAGAGGGCTACTTTGACTAGTACCCCGATCCTATCTTCTCGGACAGGCCAAAGGAGTGCGGTCAAACGAAAACAGTTACACACATATGTTGAATGCTCGTTGAAATCATAGTTTGTGTATCTAAGTCTTGGATGGCATCGCCTGAATTTCGCCATTTGTGGCGCCGGTACGACCTGTCTTTCTGTAAGACTGAGTGTATAATGCCACAATACGGGCAGTCCTATTGTACGGCTGCGAAACCTGGTTCATGGCAAAGAACAGAATTCAATGGCACTCGTGTTGTGCGTCTCTGTGTGCATCGTCGTGACTTCTTCTTTACCCATCCACATTTGTTCCCTCCGTCACCTCACAAAATACTCCTTTTGTCCTCATACTGTGGCACATTTGCCACGTGGTTTTTACGTATCAAATATATATATATATATATATATATATATATATATATATCACGTTTCCATTTGTGCCCGGCCTTGCATTTTCCATTTTTACTTCTAATACATTCCTTCTGTTCCAAGTTGCCGTTGAGGTAAACGGCGACTCGATCCACAGTATCTTTTGATCAGGTTCATGGACGTTACGAANTCACCTCACAAAATACTCCTTTTGTCCTCATACTGTGGCACATTTGCCACGTGGTTTTTACGTATCAAATATATATATATATATATATATATATATATATATATATCACGTTTCCATTTGTGCCCGGCCTTGCATTTTCCATTTTTACTTCTAATACATTCCTTCTGTTCCAAGTTGCCGTTGAGGTAAACGGCGACTCGATCCACAGTATCTTTTGATCAGGTTCATGGACGTTACGAATGAATGGAATGAAATCGAACGGCGTCTAGTCTTTGGTGTAGCACATTTTCCTTATCTGTCGTTTTTTTCTGGATAATGACACGTCTACAAATCGCGCACACTTATCTCATCCGTTCCTTTTAGGGTTAGAATATTCCACACTCAGAAGCTTCGTCTGACCTATTGAATAGCTACGGAACTGATCTTACTCTAAAGGAATGGTTGATGATTTTGCCCCTGAGTGACTGGAGTTGTGCAGTTCATTGTCATCCACCGTGTAATTGGGGTCTGTCGCTTAATCCATACGTCAGCTCATGCCTCTCAGTAGCGTACACGGTTGATAACGGGCAAAGATACTGTGATACTCGGAATTATGGACTTCGAATAGCCCTAGGAATCGTACTTGAGTTGAAACCTCCCACGCAAGTAATATCGAGAAGACCTGGTACTGGTAGCAGTAAGCAGTTGTTATTCACGAATTGAGACGCCGAATTTGTGGATGTACAACAGTATTAAAGAAGTCACAACCTGCCATTGGCTAATCTCATTAGCACATGCAACATCATAAACTGTATGCTAATTGGTGGAATACGGAACAGATGAATTGGCGAATAACGGAAGGCACAACACTGAGACCGTTCGTCCAATCCTGATGTCGTATCTTCAACGCGATATTCGGAATGGCCGTTTGTCAGATCTTCTGTTGTTGTGTCTGGGTTTGGATAATCGGTGAATCGAGGTTTCCACCACAACCTTCCCCTCTTCTAGAAGCCTCCGCATTCTTATTTGCCAATCGTTCTGATCTTCTCGGGGCATCGAACTCTTGCAGTACAGGGTGTTCTGCTTCCTTCCTGACCACTTTTTCAGTGCTTTGAAACTGGATTTGGTCAGTGTGTTTCCGATGAATGGTGGCATCGTGCAGGTCAGTAATTTCTACCATTGTGCTGCCCAGCTGGCGAGTGATCAATCCTTTGGCAGATCGCAAATCGTTTCCACGGAAATATATCGCATCCGTCGAATCTACACACTGAAATGATGCTCTTAGTTGCCTTGATTTAAATAGCACCGCTGGGCTCTCCTTCGTTGTGCAATGAGCTGCGTTCCTGTACTGAAGCGGAAAGTTCAGCAAATGTTTTAGGATTAGTGGAACTCACGGCACCTTTGAGCGTTTTCACCGGATTTTTTACGGCCCCATTTGAACATGCGTGTCGAGGCGCCGTTCGCAAGTGACGATACCCGATGCTGTCAAGTCACTGTTTCATTTCAGCGGAACAAAATTGTGACCCGTTGTCTGTCACCAGGACCTGCGGAATGCCTTCACGACTGAAACATTTACGAAATGCTTGCATGGTAAATGCCGTGGAAGGTGAGGTTGTAATAAATACTTCTGGCCACTGTGAGTACGAATCAATCAACACCAGAATGTGATAGTTATGGATAAGTGGTCCACAATAGTCTGCGTGCATCCGTTGCCACGGTAGGTAGCTGTCCGGCCAAGGTGTCCAATTCTTCGGCTTTGTCTTTATTTTGTGGAGGCAGGAGTGGGAGCTTGTTGCAATGTTCTTGATATCCGAGTTTATCTTCGGCCACCAACACATCTGTCGAGCCAGGGATTTCATTTTCTCCATGCCCAGGTGACCTTTATGCAAGTCATCTAATACCGCCTTTCGCAGCGGTGGTGGAGTGACCGATTGATCTCTCCGACACAGCACACCATCAGGTTGTACTGACAACTCCTCTCGGTTCTGGAATAATACTGGGTGTTTCTTCTTAATATTTGACGACCAACCCTTGGTCATCGCGGTAATTACTGTGCCATAATAGTTTTTAGTTGTCTTGATCAAGCCCTCTCGGTTTATTGGAATAGCTGGCGAGGCAAGCAACTAAGCGTCAGCGGCTGAAAAACTGGAATACCGTGATAAGAAATCCGCCTGAGGAATTTGTTTACCAGGACGATGAAAGATGTCATAGTCGTATGCCGCTATAACTAAACTCCATCGCTGTATCATTGCCGCTGATGATTCGGCAATTGATTTGTGGGGATCAAATAACTACTGTAGAGCTTGGTGATCAGTAACACTTTTGAATCTAATACCGAACAAATATTTATGCAGCCTCCTGACAGCCCAGTAGACTGCTAACGCCTCCTTTTGTGTTTGTGAATATCCTTGCTCAGCCTTATTCAACAAACGTGATATGCAAATGATCGGATATCCCTCCTGTTCTAATACAGCACCAATACCAACACTGGATGCATCTGAGATCAGCGTGGTAAATTTAGACATAGTAAATGGGGCCAACATCGGCCTTTTAAACACAACTTTCATTAATTCTCGCAGAAGAATCTCGTCTTTTTGAGTCCAACATCATGTTTCTGCTGGCTGAACCGCAAATAATGGTTGTGCTTTCGTCGAAAAGTTTGGGATAAAACGAGAGTAGTACTGCAAACATCCCATTATTGATCGCAGCTCATCCTGGTCTCTTGGAGATGTAACGGTAACCAAGGCTCTGTACCGGTCAGGGTCCGGCCTGTATCCTTTATCACATATGGTAAAACCAAGAAAACTCAGCTCTCGCACTTGGAACACGCACTTAGAAGGCTTTATGGCTATGTTCTTATCCCTGAATCGTTTCAGAAGTGAAAGCAACCTTTTATCATGCTCCTTTGCACTGTCGGCGTATATGATTACATCATCTTGATACGCGCGTACTCCTGGTAAATCGGCAATTACTTCATCAATCGCAGCTTCGAATATCCCAGCTGATACTTGTAATCCAAACGGTAAAAATTTGTACTGAAATAACCCCCAAGGGGTGTTAATCGTGGTGATCGCCTTAGAATCATACTGCAGTGGAATTTGTAAGTGTGCGTTTGTCAGGTCAATTTTAGAAAACACTTTGCTACCGTGCAGGGGTTTCATAAAATCGTCCGGCTCCTCAGTTGTTGCTGCGCACTTTTTCAGTCTTGGATTCAGCGTTAATCTATAGTCACCACATATCCTAGGTGATTTGCCATCTTCTTTCATAACCACAACGATTGGTGTGGCCCATGCTGATGAGTTAACCTGCGAGATTATGCCGTCTTCCTTCAATCTGTTGAGAGCATTATGCACATGTTCTCTCATTCCATAAGGTATTATTCGGCGCTTTAGGAAAACCGGATCCCCTTGCACCTCCAGTTTTGCTGGCTCTACTTTCATCCCTCCTAAAAGTTGTGAACACTGAACAATCAGGTTGCCTAACTGGGCTTGGTACTCTTCACATGGACCATTTTTGTATTTAGTATTTAGTGAACTAGCACAGTTGAGCTGTTTTAAAGCTTTCAATCCCAGAATAGCTGGACTTCCTTCCGACAGCAAGAAAGGCAGTGGAATCAACTCATTATCGTTACCAACAATTATTACATCAGCTTCACCTAGCAGAGCTAACTGATGACTAGTAACTGTGCGTACTTCCATCGTTGTTGGTCTCAGCTGAGCATCAGGGGCCATGAGAACTAGTGGCGGTTTGAAACAATGGATTGGCTACTTCCTGTGTCCACAATGAATTCATACTTACATCCCGATTTGAACTTACGGCATCTATGAATAAATTGCTCAGTCCTGGGTTTCATTTACAATAAATAAACAGCAGTGGACGGTTCTATAGTACCTATATCTATAACTAACTAACTCACTCTACATATCTTCTTAATATGACCAGATTTACCGCAAGATGATCGTAAGTGTGACTCGCCGCACGGGAAACACTTGTTAAGTTTCTTTAACCGGGATTGATGATGGTTGCATGAGAAGACCTGTTCGCTGGTTGACTTCGGGTGGCAGTCTGCGCTTTCGTACCAGCGGTAACGAAGAAGGCCGATTAGTTTCCCTTCCCTTAGAGGTGCGCGCTTCTATTTCATTCCCCACACCTCCTCCTCCGCCGCCCTTAATGCAGCTCCCCATGTATACAAACCGGTCAAAGACCGGTAAGGTAACACTGGATCCGATCGTTTTATTCGATAGTAGTTTTATGAGGCTTGGATGGTCCCACGTACGCATTGTGAACAGGACAATATGGTATCCACGTTTGGAAAGTTTTTGTAAACGTACCTGTGTGTTTCATTTAAAATTCATCAACTTTATCGGTGGATTGTGTGCGAAAATATGTCACCCGTTATGACGGAAACTTCAGTCTCGTTAAACGTTAGACATTTACCTTTTACTTAGGCACAAATGATATTCTTTCTGTTACATGTATGTGACTCCGTGTCCGTATATATTCCAATTTCAAACTAACCCTTATGTTCTGTCACCTCATCATTTCAGCCGTCGTCAAGTGGATCCGGAATTTACCATCTGACGTGCAACTGTATATCCAGGTACGCTTCTACTCTGTTACATCGTCCAAATTACTTTGATGTGATAATCGCATTGTTTGTGAACATGTTCTATTTATACCTTACGAGTTTCCATATCCAGCTTTGTTGATATTTGTAGGAAGGTTAAGGACTATAAAGTCTGATCCTGATCCTACACTGCTGTTTACTTGGGTGACTGCCATTTGTTCGTATACATCGATCGCGTTTTTATTCTGGTTTGGTCTTTATGGTTTCGATTTCGGTTACTGACACACAAAGATTGAGCTTCATCTTGGTTTCTGAGCATATAGTGTAGATTATGCATACGACATCGCTGTGCCGCAGATAACGTGGCAGTAGAAGTAAGCCGGGTAACTGTGCGCGTTTCACCCTCGAACCGTCAGTTGACGGTGTCTACATCCATTTCGGAAGATTGACTGTCCCATAGGCATGATGCTTTTGTTTATATGAAAATTTTCCTACCTACATCCACAGCTGTTCTTGAAGAGCTGTCAGCTCAGCTCTTCAAATTTGAAGGTTCATCTGACGACCTAATGAGTTTATGACTCTAACTGTGCATAGATCTTCTGAAGAAAGAAGTGCTCCTCAAATATGCAACGTCACCCCGTCAGGGGTAGATAATTTTCTCCAATTGTTGACCTATAGGGCATTTTGCTCTTTTGGTGTCTCAAATAAGCGGGAAGTGGTACGTTTATAGTATGTGTTCAGTTATTGGCGTGAAAGTTACTTATAAGCAAAATATGTTAACGCCAACAANCTGTTTACTTGGGTGACTGCCATTTGTTCGTATACATCGATCGCGTTTTTATTCTGGTTTGGTCTTTATGGTTTCGATTTCGGTTACTGACACACAAAGATTGAGCTTCATCTTGGTTTCTGAGCATATAGTGTAGATTATGCATACGACATCGCTGTGCCGCAGATAACGTGGCAGTAGAAGTAAGCCGGGTAACTGTGCGCGTTTCACCCTCGAACCGTCAGTTGACGGTGTCTACATCCATTTCGGAAGATTGACTGTCCCATAGGCATGATGCTTTTGTTTATATGAAAATTTTCCTACCTACATCCACAGCTGTTCTTGAAGAGCTGTCAGCTCAGCTCTTCAAATTTGAAGGTTCATCTGACGACCTAATGAGTTTATGACTCTAACTGTGCGTAGCTCTTCTGAAGAAAGAAGTGCTCCTCAAATATGCAACGTTACCCCGTCAGGGGTAGATAATTTTCTCCAATTGTTGACCTATAGGGCATTTTGCTCTTTTGGTGTCTCAAATAAGCGGGAAGTGGTACGTTTATAGTATGTGTTCAGTTATTGGCGTGAAAGTTACTTATAAGCAAAATATGTTAACGCCAACAAGTATATATGTATAGCATAAATAGCAGCGTGCAAAATATAAGCGAATAACAAAATTGCACAACGAAGTGTTGGGACTTATCGAAATTCCGATAGCACTGTGGAAATGGTTGTTGTGGCTAGCTGCTTGAATAAGTGTGTGTGACGAAGACATGGGTTGATGTGAACGTAATCCTCGATTTGTAATTCTTTTGTTGTGTGAAGCTGTACACGCCTCGGAGTCAAAATCATCTCGGTGCAACCGTACCCCGTTTGGCTCGTGTCCACCCACCCAGGCGTCATAATGTCTTTCGTTTCAAACCTCTCCTTATGTGAACACGTGTAAAAGGGTCTAACGGCTTTTTGGCTTGACAGTGATCGTGACCAATGACATCCCTAAACCATGTGCGTGCGTGTGTGTGGGATGCGAGACATGATAGTACAGGCACCGGCTTTGTCGGATGGGCTGGGTTTGCCCACCGTGTCAGGTGCCCGAGTGAGCACGGCTGTTTAACAAGGTCACTCTACAGGCTAAAAGTTTACGAGACATCGAACCGCGTTGAGTTGTCAAATACATGTCAACGCAGCCATTAGCGCAAGCAGAACAAAAAATGTGTGGGAAATGGGCCCTGTGAACAAGGCACCAACACAGCGACAGCGTCATGCAGTCGTCACTTGTCAGCTGTTTTGTTCGAACAGTTCGTTCTTTTGTTGAGCTTGAAAATGCCGTAATCTCTCACATCTGCCTGTCGGACCCGTAATTTCTTCGCAAATGACAAAGCGAAACATTTTGTCTGTCCCAAAAAGTATGATTAACTGATGTGTTTGAATGTTGGGATAGTAATTTTGATTTGAAGAACGGCAAACGATGATTGTCCCACGCTTAGCTTCACATATTCATTCTCAATTATTTTCATGTTTCTCACTGAATCGTGTTCCCCACTCTGTCATGCGTTCCAACCCGTGTAGACTGCTGAGCATGCGGACAGTGAAGAACTGCAAGCAGAATTATCAGCGGACCCGGAACGAGATCGGATCGGTCAAGGTGGGCATCTTTGTGCTTTACACTAGATAATTCGATTGATGGCATCCTTGAGCACCTTGCACCTTGTTTCGGTTCATGCTTGTCCTCTTTGTCCAACTGCAAGTCAGTCTGGTTTTTTTATATTTTGATCGCTCTGAAAACCGCCGTGTAGGTATTCTGCAATCGTGATTTTTGGCAACGTTTCCCTTCTGATTCAGAAACCTGTTCAGTTCGGATGAGCTACCTACTAATTTGAGTATTCACGAAATGTAGAGCGCTAACTAGAGTCTGGAAATTCGGAACACCGTGGTCCAAGTGCCACTAAGCAGTCCCAATCGGCAGTTGACATCCTTGCCACGGCTGACATTTGAACTCCGACCACGGTTTCTTGAGTCAGCCACGTTGATCACTCTATCACTTGCCTCGCATTAGGCACGACCAAATTGTCATATATCAGAGAGCTCGACCCGACTTAGAGGTTCCAACGGTGGGGTTATTGATTGGAGCCAACAGACAATAACTGTCTGCTATCGCGATGGCTGGGCAACCCGAAGTTTACACACACGTGAATGTGTGGTCTTGGTGCTGCAAACCATCCTGCTCACATTTTCTATTTAAGAGTGCTTTTTTTGTTCAGATGAAGTGATCAAAGTTTGCTCACTGTTTCTAGTTGCCAGTTATTTATTTCTAAAGATAGCGTGAGAAATAAAGGAGAACCGACTTCTTGTGTTTACACGTTCAATCAAAGAGTTTGTGATGGTGAAGCATGTCGAACAATATGGTGTTCAGTGGGTGGCAAAACTCACGAGGTGGCGTGTGAAAAAATTGGTTAGAAGTCGGAACGTGTTCTGAAGATATCCGTTGCAGTACGTTGTATGGGCAACTACTTACAGTTTGACAACGGGATCATAAACCTCACCTTCAGAAAAAGACTGTGAAACACAACTGCTGGTCACGCGTGAGAGAAAATATCACCACCAAAACTCCTAATTAAATTTAAGAGTATACTGAATCGCTTGGACGCCAGACATGTGGATTTATCGATGTGGACGGATAGACTTAGATTGGAGGGAGGGCTAGTACATTTGGTGGGTATGCGCCAGAAGTCTGTATTTAAAAATGAACAACAAACAATTGTATCAAGTACAGGCTGTGTTCTGGTAGGGGCAAATTTGCGTTCTAACGTCTTGAGGAAATTCAAATTTACTGAGGACTGAAAATACCATCTCAATTAGGATGTCTGAAAATGTATTACCGCTTTCATTATCTGGATTGGCCCAGCTGAAAACCAGTCGTTTGCCCACCTGAAAAAGTAGGCTTCTTCAAACGTACATTGAGAAAATGTGGTTGGAGTGTACATGTTTTTTATTGACATTTCCTATCGCTCAGCTGGGATGCGAATTGCATCCGCTTACTACAATGATCTTGTCCGTCTCAGTTAGACAGCCTGTTCGTAGTACTTAATGATAGCCATAGCCTATTCGAAGGACCTCCTTAGATGCGCACAGTTTCTCCACTTACTACTTTATTCCATTTGTTTGCCTATGAATCGATTAACTTTTGATACTGGCTGTGCAGCTGATTGGTGAACTGTCCGTTCACGATTTTCGACCGGTCAACGGGGTTGCTAATGCTAAAATGGTCATCTCTCAACATGTGTCCAATCGCTTCTATTTGTCACTCTGGATTGTATGTATTCCATCCGCTTCTTGGTGCTTGAGTCAGGCAATTGAAATGCTCACAACTTTCCGTGACCCTATTCAATGGGCCAGCACTACGAAAGGAATTGAAGTTTGATCTAATTGCTTCTTGGTGCTCGCTGTTAACTGGTGGTCATTTTCATCCCTATTTAAACTGCCGATCAAGCAGGTTCCGTTTTGAACGAAATTCGACCCCTTTGCTCTCATGTTGCGAATCATCGACACTATGAACACGGCTTCTGTGACAGAATGACCCAGAAGGTTAATCCCTTCTCTTGAATTTAACTACAGTTCTGTTGATCTTCTCCCAACTTCATTTGCTGGGGACCACTGTCATTATCGAGGACAACCGGTGATCACTTCGATTGTGTTAACTCAATGTATGGTTTAAACCATGGGTAGAGTTCGAGTGTGATTGCCTCGTGCGAAACATGCAGAAGTCGGTTGTTCCGAACTGGGCAGAGTCAACTAGCCTTGTTGAAATTCAGAAGTACATAACATCTCTCGAGTATTTAAACTTCGTGAATGTGGACAGCACCTAAGGTGGGAAATTGATCATGCGGCTGATAATATAAACTACAGGGTGACCGTATTACGGTTTGATTATGGACTCTGAATGCCTTGGTAGTTCTTCTGACTAACAGAGAGGGATATGCTACCTGCCAGCTTAAAGACCAATCAACCATCTAAACTGCTGACAGTAACGCTCCCGTCCGTGACCGTGTATCACGGTTCTTAATCCGTGGAATTCCTAACTCTTCCGTCCAAAGTCTTGTTGTTCTAGTTTCCTCATACCTTCAAACATCCGTTTGTTACTGACAACATCGACGACTACGCTGGCAAGAATATCCATAGACATAAATTGAAGATGGAAATCTATGTGGATGATACTCTCGGTGCGTTATTGGAGTTCATAATTAACCTCGGATAAGATAGCTTACTCACGTTTTGCCGAGGTCAGATTGACTTTTAATGTATCGCAACAGAGAGTTACATTTCGAGGCATCTATGTTTAATTTTAACCACTGGAGATTTGTGAATTAGGTTCAACTTCATGCATAGCAGAGCGCTGAGTAAACTGAACATGGAATCAAGTTTAGTGTCGCATTCCTTGAGTTTTTCATGGTGGCTTGGAATGTATTTGTCAATCGGTGGAAAGCACAATCCCCTCCGTTCGAAATCAATTTATTGAGGCACGATGTCTGCTTTACTAGTCGTTCCATGTTTTATTGGTGTTTTGTATTTCCCTTCATTTTTACTTATGTTCAACATGTTCGAACTTACACTCCGGATGGTATCATGTGATCAACATTTCTGTGCAAAGTCATTAAAGGAGGCTGGTTGTTTTTGACCCATTATCCCTTTCTACTACAAAAGGTGTTCCGTGTAGCTGTTCCCGGATGCCCTTGTCATATTTACTCAACTTTATCCGCCCATCCATTTCCTTCGTGAAAAAGGGTCTTTTGAGCATTTTGCAGCAGCTTTGTCTTGCTGTTTTTTTCGGATAACTGACTGGTTTTGTGTATCTCAGACTCGTTTTCGTTTTTCATTTATCTGGTTTTCCATGAGCTTATTATTGTGCGAGCGTGGTTCTCTACATCTTTTTGAAAAACTGTTTGTTGTTTCTCCGCCTATCACAGTTCGTCTTCTTATTACTCCGTGCATCAAAATAATCGATTTGTCATATCAGTCAAGGCCGTTGTACATGGATAGAACAGATTATTTGCCTGGACTGTGGAACCTACTCAATCGGCAGACTAGCAAGCTGAAAGACACCGGTGTTACTGATACGTCTAGCCCCCAGACGACTGCTGGAGGCAGTGGCAGTGTTCCGGCTGCTAGTCTCGGTTGGCTCACCCCGCAAGTTCCAGCCACTGGGACCACGGCCGCACACTCGATTCTTAGCCGTCAGAGCGGTCGGCACAAACGCAAGGACCGTATAGCTGCCGGCAAATTGCGCGCCCAGCCTAAAGACTCCCAACCGTTGCAACGTTCGGCCAGCGTACCGATGAAGATTAACGACCCCACCGAGTGAGTTTCTTCCCCTTAACCGCTCTTGATTGTTTGTTTAACCTTGTGTGTGAACACACTTCAGCCATTAGTTAGTTAAGTGCGTGCTTGTTCCAGAAGCTGATTGTCCGCCATTTCGAACTAAATGATTGCTCTTAACCGTTGCAGGGAATTCGTTCTTCTGTCCAACAGTCACTGATTTGGGTGATCTGACTCTGGGTTAGAGTACGTCGCCTCAAGGCTAGTATGTTGGCGTGTAAGCCTCTTTTACCGTTCATTAGATTGTCTTTTTCGCGAAAATAACAAGCAATGCATGCAGATAGTTGAAATTCGACATGCTCCGTTTTGATTAGTTACAGCTGTGTGATGGCATCCCCTCCCGATGCCGTTTGTTCCACGTGGATGAATGGTCATTTTTCATCTCCAGCTCGAGTTCGTAAGAATTGCTTACTTTCCTGCTGGGGCTGCCCTCGGTTTTTTTTGTTCAAACAGTAGCACCAGTCTACTGTGTTTTTTGTTCATTTTTGAGTGTACTTATCCGTATCAACCAGAGTTGCGGCTTCCCTAGTCATGTGGTTTACGTGATGGTATATCCACAACCAAGCGGGCACAGGCAGTTTTTTTTCAGACGACTGACTAGCAACAGTGACCTCGTCGGTCATGATCGCTACCGCTAGTTTACTTCGCTTTGATTGACCAAATAGCGAAAAATGTTTCGGCTTCATTTTCGGCCTGAATGTTTATTCATGGGAAGTTGACTAATCTTGTTCCTTTTTTGATGTCTTCTAACTGTTCTCAGCTTTGTTTTACTTTTCTGTGTTATGGTAGTCGTCTCAAAGCTACCGGAGAAGAGGAACCATCGGGCTACTGTGAATGCTGCTCGATAGCTTTTCCCAATCTACTTGAGGTGGGTTAATGTGCAGTTTTGACCTTCCCGCCTTAATTATTTTCCCATATACTCATGACTAACTCCGAACCGGGGTTCTGTGATGTTGACTGTTTAAACTGTCCGTGTATGTGAGTGCAAGCTTACATTTTTTGTTGACTAACAGTGCAGTAACACGCACCTCACGTGGTTTTGTGTTAACAACCCTGAATATGAGTGTAAACCTATCAAGTCACCCCACTGGTCCAGAATGGACCAAGGGAGTTGCTACATGACCGCCGAAAGATAGTTGATCAACGACCATAGTAGACTCCTGCATATGCCATGCCCCTAACATTTCTCCTAGCAATCACAGGTCTCACACTAAACCGCCCTTTTAATCACTTGCATTTGTTCCCCTGCGTTTACTTGGGTTGTATGGCTACTAAGTAGAATCAGCGTGACAATGTTTCCCGGTTGTTCAATAAAATAATAAATATTCACGTCTGCTGAGTTCACCTTATTCTTCCGCGCTGTTATATTCCCTTCGCACTGCATTTTTCAACCCTCTAATCTCTGTTACACTGCTCTCTCAGCATCTTCACTGTGCCGATCATCAGCAGTTTGCTAACAACTCCGAAAACTATCGTCTGTTGGATGACGTGCTTTGCAGGTTACCTTCTCTTCAGGACTTTTTAACCTCGGAATCTACGAGAAGACGTCCTGCCCAAACTGGTAGGCATACGAGCACTGCGCACAAAAAGCGAAATCCCAGCGGGTCTAAGACCGGACGAATCGGCACGTTAAAATCTCCTGTGATCAGTGTGAGTCACACTTGTAGTGGTCGCGAATCTAATGAAGTAATTGACGATCGTGCTGCTTCTGTTGGTGATCCCCCTCCATTGTTGGAAATGTGAGTGTTTGTGCCGCTACTATTCAGTTATCTTTATCTCTCTCGTACTTCATCATTTTTGTCGTATACAAAGGATCTTTCCGACTGATTCAGTTTGAACTGAAACGATTGCTTCGTTCTGCAACAATTCATATCTCTGTGTCGACCGGAATCTGTGCTTTGATCCCTAGGTCTGTGGATTTGGAGCATTACGCTCTGGTGCTATCGACTGTGATTGACCGCGACCCATCAACAGAGTGATAGACGAGCGACTGATCACCCGCCATAGTGACAATGTCAGCTATGGTTAGTTAATACTGTACGGATGATCAGTTTCTTTAGTGCAACTGTTCTCGCGCACACACACCAAACGTTCCAACAGAGGAAAGTGAAATTCAGGTCAACAAGCGTGGAACTGTTTCGAAAGTAAAACCGTAACAACAGTCAGATTGCACGTGCTGGCGCGCTTATTTATAGAACGGTTCATGGGTGCATACCTCTTCTAGCAGGAGATATCGGGGTCACATTCTCAGGTGTCTTATTGTCACTTTTTTATGCCTTGACGTCACTTGAAAGTATCTTAATGGATTTCTATGATACTGCTTTCTATGCATGCCAGACCGATCCCGTTGTCACGTCGCGATGTGAGTGTGCACACTGACGAGCCTCCGAACTCAATTGGATCAGTGAATGCTGACTACACGTCCCGGAGAAATGGCTGTGTCAGCTCATATGGACGTGTTCATCTTATGTTGATTACGTTTTTCTGCTCCGATGTTTCAGTGTGTTCTGGCGACCACGGCCTGCTGACATTCTGTGACCCATTAGGATTAGGATACTTGTCATTGTGAGCCATCGCAAAATGTTTGGACTTACAGTGCGTTCTTTATGCTTCCGCTCTCCGCATCACCGCACTTTTGCTATCTGCCTAGTTTGAAGCGCTCAGTGGAGTGGTACTGGCGGAACCCCTCAGGACATCCTAAATTCACATCAATCACTAAACGCCCTGCTAGTTTGAATATTCTGATTGGTGCCAATGCCTTTAGCAGGGCTGTCTCGGTTAACCGTTGCTACTTTGGCAGTTACCAAGTCGTGTTGGTTTCCTCACTGAGGGTCATGTGATTCACGTAACCTTTGGCTGAGGACGTCTGAGTAAATGGCATCTTATTTCCAGTGCTATAACTGTTGTCGTCTGTGAAATTAGGCTAATGATGAGGGAGACAATGATAACCATCTTTCATGTTTAGTTTAGTCGTTTGTGTTTGCAGGTGCAAAAACGTTTTACGTTGACCATTTGGATTTAGACATGTAGGATTTTCGATTTAAATTTCATCTCCTTCCCCTCTTGATGTATAAACTGCGTTTTTTGTTCACACTTGTATGACAGTTGAGCATTCATATCCTTTGCTGGTTATATTGGTCACACATGAACGTTCAGTGATACTCTTATTATCGACGGTTCTCAAATTCGGGTTGCTGAGGCTGCATTAAATGAGTTCTGGTTACCTTATTCAAATGACTTACAACCAATCCGTTTCAAATTGGTTCGATTTTCTCAGACGGAGACGTTGTATCCGTTCACGTTTACACTGCCCGTCCTGTCTGGATGTTTGGGTTGTATGTTGCTACTCCTAAATGGGACTGTACACATTTTGTGGGCAACTGGCACCCACCGGTTTTTTTTTGAAGGAGCATAGCAACCATCTATTTTTTGTGGATGTCTCACTACCTAGAATTTTCCAACTTTGGCTGTTGATATGGCACGTGTTGCATGACATAAGTGTCCACTGAGTGGCTGCTGTTCGTCATTCGTGAGTATTCTCTAGTCGGAGAACTTCAAGGGTTGTGCAACGTGAGGGTGACTGTTTAAAATATGCGCTTATGGAGCGTAGTAGTATACTTGCTTGAAAAAATTTCGTACTTCTATAGTAAAATGGAGTGTATCAAATCGTTATTTACGTTTCCATGAGCTTGTTGGATCATATCTCTTGTTTTCAGGACAGATCGGAACCGTCAGTACACACATTTTTGTCCTCAGTAGTTCCCCAAGGTCCACAATTACTTTCCGCTTAATCTTTGTTATGAATTCGTCATGTGTGACTGTTTGCAAACCTATCCGCCACAGTTGTAACTCAACACGCTATGAGCTTGGTGAAAACACCTGTGTTCATTGATCAGAATTGGACTGTTTGTTTGTTTCCAATTTGCAGCCATCTTGCTTGCGGTTCTACATCATTTAAGTACTAGTATCAGGCCTCAATATGTTGTTGCCAAGGCTAGTAATATTCCGTTTGAGCATTCACTGACATTCATTTGTAACCAGTACTCTTATGTGGACGGATGAGAATGTGTTGAATTGACACATGCTAAAATTGGTGTCACGTGGTCCCCTTGATTCAACCGATTTAAATCTGCTTGTTCCAAGCTGAGTCGTCTTTTTCTAACTGTTCTACTGACTGTGCATAGTATGTTGCTCATGACTGTATGAGCTGCGTGGTACTCTTTATGGATAAGGTTGTGCACATCTTGTGTCCGACCAGCATACATTCGTTTTTTTCCAGATGTGATAATCATTTGTTTCTTTTCCATACCCACTGCTTCCGGCATTTACCACTGAAGCAAAATGTAGGTCAGCCCACTGAAGTAACTCGGTGAATTACCTGTAATCTAGACGATGTTCTGGCATCCTCTTTACGCATATTACGGTTTGCTTGAATTTGGTTTTGAGTTAGTTCAGTCATTTCGTGTATTCTGACCAATCGTATAACATGCAAACTGACAGGTTTTTACGTCAATCGAAGTGGGGTCAAGCCGTATTTGGTTCGTGTTTCGACAGTCATCTGATTGCGCGGTTATTCTCAGGATGACATCAACGGTGAGACTGGACCTTGACGTGGTGTGACGGCTTGCGCATCTCTATGACCTTTTGGGCTAAACTGGACAGAGTTACTCATACCAGGCAGGCCAACAGGTAGAGGTCTGACAAACCACAGTCTCCTGGTCCTCCAGGTTGGGGGTTGGAAGATGGTTGGCATCTCTTCCTGAAAAACGTACCA
>QNGE01003611.1:29227-48754 GCA_008508345.1 Paragonimus westermani
CGCTGATGACGCCTTACTCTCACTTGCAGCTCGGTTGTGTTGTTTGCAAGGTGTAGGCACCTTGATGCTGAATGTTTGAATATGGACGTAGTCATTTTCAGTAGTTAGGTCCCTTCCCGTCCCCTTCTTTTTCCTTCTCGGTCTTTCTATATAGCGTTTGCTGTTTCTTCATGGTTGTGTGGCAGTTAAGCACTAGTGTTAACCACTGATGTATTGCTGTCTATGGTAATGATGATGATGACGTCGTTGCGAGCAGTTTTGCACAAGGTTATGATTAAATAATAACGATAATCATTTCGTAGAAATCCGTACTCGCGGTTATCGATTATATGTTAAAATATGGAGTACCTTTTCAGAAGCAATACGGTAATCAGCGTGGTTCGCGCCTGCTCTCCCACGGTCCACTCTGTCCCTCACTGTCAGTTCACAACTCTATATGACTCCACGCCTGACCTCTTTGTTTGGACTTAGTGCGTAAGGCTAAAAGTCTGGTGACGAGCAGGTCGTATCCGCTAGGCCGTCGCTATATCCTGTTTAGAATGGAGCGCTTTAGTTCATGGTCAAACAGTCCATGCTACGGCCCGTTTGCACAAGCTACGATTCTGTGGGCGGAAGTGAACAAAGGCTTCAACTAACCAGTGCGAATAAGAAATTTTTGGTTTTCACAACTTGTAAAAATGTTCTTGCACATGTGTGTGTGTGTGTGTGTGATTATTGTCTGCTCATCTTGCGTGCTTTATTTATAGCGTGCCCTCGACGCTCAATACGGATCAATTCAACCCGGTGACAAGCGTTCCCGCCGTGTCTCTTCCATGCCCTCCTTGTCTCAAATCGCTAGGTAGATCTTTGACCTGTAGTCCATCGAATCATGTGGAACGAGTACTACTATTCAGTGATGATGAAGATGTGGATGGTGATGTCGGCGAAGAGTTTGAACAAATCAAGCAAGATGTTCTTGTTAAACAGTCCTGTTCCATTACAGTTTCGTCAGGTTACGAAGTCCAACAGTATCCAGCCGAAACCCAATTCAGTTTGATTGAACCCGTTCCCATTGTAGCCAGTCTACATGAAAATGTACAATTAAAACTGGACGCTGCGCCTCAAACTGGTGATGAATGTATCTGTGCTTCCACTCTCCAACAATGTGTCGATGCCTGGCAATCGGTTTGCAGCCAGATCTATGTAAATGATCACTTTAAACGCGGAACCCAAGTGTCAAGCACTGAATGGGTAACTAGCGAGTCACCTGTTCTAGAGCGATTTCACGTGCGTTGCAATGTGTGCAGCCGTGTACATATCCCAACGTCGCTGTCCCCAGAATTAGGACTGCGAGTTCACAGTCTGTTAGGGTGTGGGCATAGATTGGATGGAGTAGGATGCAGAGGTTTTCCACAGTCGCTCTTGTCATCAAACCGTTCTGCATCGGACACGATTTCCAGTTTGACAGATAGCAATTCGAAACCATCTTCTGATCATCCGGTTGTTGCACTCCCTCCGGTTCACACCTTAAACTCTCCGCATGGTTATGCAGAGTATGTTGTCTCCAATTCCCCGGTGTTTGGTAGTAAAGCAGCCGTCGCGCTTCGTTGTCGTTCCCCTGATCAGAGTCTACCTACCTCTCCCATGCGTGAGCAATCTTGTGAGAAAGAACACAGTCCAGTCTATGTTGCCACGCCTGAGGTTATCATTTCAACACCACGAATCCCTCTAGAATCAGTTGGTTTTGACACTTTAGACATTGAGGACATGAATGACTCTGTGTCTCGGTCACCGAGCATGCATTCAGACACAACACGCGACCGGAAATCGTTAAGTTGGCTGTTAAACAGCGCTTCTTTTGAAGCCAAGTTTCCGATTGAGGATCGCTGTAATGAGAACCTTCCATCCCACGATGAATTATTCAAAACAAACAAATCCACAAAGACTCGCTCCATAAAACAAAGCAATAACTGTTCACCTCGTAGGAGAAGCAGTACCGAAGGATTGTCGTTGTGTGATCTGCCAGTGTTGAAGCGTGCGAAACTCAATGCTAACAAACAACCACCTACCAAGAAAATCGGTCACAGTCCAAAGCATAAGCGTACTAAAAAGTGCATAAGCAAAAAGAAAAGCCAAAATCTTGTTTGCGTGACCCCACATCGCACTCCCAGACTGGCGGCACAAGTTGCCCGCGAGTCCATCAGTCTGAGTGTCCGAGCTCTGTTCTCTCCATCCTCAATGGATCGGTATGCTGCCCGTGCTCCTGAATGGTTATTTTCACCTCGTCTTTCTCCTTTGAAAAGATGCGCAGTGAACTCGTCCCGATTGATGCCGACTGCTTCAAAACTCACATTTTCTCCGAATTTCGCCAAGCAGAGACGACGACGTCAATTATGTGAGCTTTCTCGGCGGCCTGTGTTGTTTCCCGATTCCCCCACTTCGTCATCCGACACATTTGACGGTTACACAGCCGGATGTGATGGCAGCTTTCCAATGGTACGTAAGAGGACTTTTTCTGTTCATAAAATGCCCTCTCCTTTTATTGATCCGCCCATCTGCACCTCCGATGGATGAATACTAGTCAGATTTTCCCCCCTCTCTTCGTGGTTTAATACTGCTTTTTGTCTAGTCTCTTTCACTTTCGGTTTGATCCTTCCGTGATGATTTTTCATCTGCCTGTCCGTCCAGATTGATGCATGTGTCGGTTCTCGAAATTGAATTTCTTCGAGAATTGTTTTTGCCCTTTGTTTCAGTTGTTCTGTTGCAAATTACGGCCTACAAGCAGCCGGTTCAAAAACGGGGTCATCTTGGTTATCCTTCATAGCCGATGCAGAGTATGGCGGTGTGTGCACTAGTATACACATTTGAGTTGTGTTATATGTTTTAGGACCTGTGATATTTAGGCGATGTTTCGGTTGATTGGTCAACTGCTCCGCCATAACGGGGATCACCAGGTAAATCGCCTTCTTCTGTACGATCATTTTCTTGCATGACAGTTGGCGCCTTTCTATAAGGTGCGCTGCATAACCACTTTCCCAAACATGGAAAGTAACGCCGCAATTTTTTTGCGGTGAATCGCATTTAACATAGTTCGTACAACACTTACATTGCATGGGGAAAAACTCAGATACTGTGCATATTGGTCAGTCCGCGTTGGTTTTCTGTAGAGCGACCTTGAAACATACAAAGGTTGTTTATTTTATTTCACAAGATTCTCCGGACATAATTGATCTCGCTCATGTGCTTATGGTGTTGTCTTATTACTGTTCGATCTGTGTTGCGGTCTGCGATCACCATATAATTAATTTCTCCCACTGATTACGTGGTTCGCAACTTCTTGTGCAGCCCACTACAACAGAGAACCAGGTTAAACACGCCGCAGGCAGTATGATCTGACATTCTTTGGTAGATGTTAAGTCATTAGTGAACAAACTGACCAGTTGGATAGTGGCAAGGCGGTGGCGTGAAAACCCACCCTTGGGCCAACGATAAACGAGTAAACTTAGTCTAGTTGACATCTTCAATGCCCGTCTGGCTTACAGGCTTGGAAAAGGAGTTTGATGTAAACAATCTCCAATGCCTCAGTTGCACATCACAGTGCAACTTATTATTGGGATTTTTTGAGGTCGCATAAGTAACTTGTGCCTCGAATGGGATCGAATTCGCCGCTTGGTGCTTTAATCTACATTTTTTGTGTGCTCGAACACACAATATTTGTTGTTTGAACGGGTTTGGAAACAAAAAATGTGTATTTTCGAAGGACATACTCTACGTCTTTTGAAAGTGAACAGGCTCGAACTTCACAACACTCAAGCACTCAACTTAATTCATTGCCGGTGCTGCTATTTATTTCGCACGAACAAAATCACAATAAGCTACAGATCCGATATTCCGGTCCGATATAAATGACAGATTTATTTACTTACAACTAACCTCAAATTCACTTGCAAATCTGTACGCCATGATTTCCCTGGATTTGGTCAGGTAGTCTGGGTTTTGTTGCTCTTATGCAACTTACTGTGTGACGCGTGCGTTTGTGACCGTCAATCGATGGTTTTACAGGAGGAAGTGAAAGCAGTTACCATCATGTTAGAAACAGTGAGCCAAGTTCCTACCCCACACTTGGGACTTGTGACGGCTAATCGGGTTTAGCGATTTACATGTCATCGTTCTTCGACCGGGTTGTCTCTGAATTGGTGATATTTGATGAAGTGGGACGATGAAAGCTACGTCAATGTCCTTAACAAATCGTTTTTTTCTTAAAACACTTTGATGAGACCTCCTGTGTTTAGGCTTCGGGGTTTCAATAAATAAGGCCCATTTCTTTCTTTTACGCTTAAACTGTATTTTTTTTGTCATGTTTGTCTGACAAGGTTGACATCACTGTCAACGGCTGGTGTAATAGGAGATGGTGACATTGCATAAATCTGTGCAACAAGGCTGTTCAAGATAACCAGATAATCGGTGGGTGTGTAGTTACTGAAAGGTGCCCTTAATATAACAGTGGGCTTTTGTTCTAGCGTTGTGAGCTGTTGTCTGATCCGCATGCAGTCGAGTTATTCGAACTGGAGATAGTTCAGTGATCGTTTGATCGGTCTTGAATCCTAACTCCGACTGTTTCAAGTGATTGTTTCAATCAACTTGATGTGATGCTATCTGTTTCATCCACATTCAACTAGATCTCGTGTTTTTACACCGGATGAGACGCTGTGCGGCATCTGTTCAACCCACTACTCATTGAACTGTGAAGGAGACCCCTTGTGCCTTACGTTAGTTCACAGATGGGCAATGAGACGGAAGGTTGTAGTTACTTTGCTCTGCTGGACATCAGGTGAACACCTGTTTTTTACAACCTAGCGGCGATTTTACTTACGCTAAAACCTTGACGAATTGACAGAAAAAACGCTTGAACGAAAGCTTTAAAAAGCACTAGCTCTCGTAGCAGAGGTGCTGTTTTGGGTGATATGTCGAACCGCTGATGGGAATCGCTGTCTGCACACTAGCGAGGAAACTGGTCACTCCCTAATAGATGGAACGTTCCGGAGACACCGGCGAACTTCATTGTTGTTTAGACAATGTCTGTTCTACGCACAGTGTCGTTGAGCTATCGTCGTTTGAGAACATTTTTACAGTTGTGCAGATAGATTGCACATTTTAAAGTATCGCTTATTCCTCGAAAGCTTCACTAGTTGTCAACTAGGCGCGTCGCTCACTTCGTTTGTTTTGGCATGCGGCCACGAAACACTGTGTAACTTGACCCAGTCTACTCCAGCAGTCTATATGAAACTGAAGATATGATTTGTAGACCTCGCTGCCATTTTTGATTACTAATGTTTCGTTCTGTATGACTCTCGAAAATGATAGTCACATCCCATTGTAGTCTGTTTGGTTGCTTTGACACCGATCTTTAGTGAGCCCCACGAGTTTACACCGACGATGCCATTCACTAGGATAGTGACAAAACATTTGCCAATTGAGCATCTGATTCGGCGAATAACCCTTGAACGATCGTACCACGATTACACATGGGTCGTTACACTCCGCATGCACGAACCCGCAGACCGTCCATTGCATCCCAGGACATGATCGTTTAACCACTGACAGGATGTTAATTCGTTAGTTTTCTGTGAAGTTCCTTTTAATACAATGAACAGTACTCTCAATATATGAATCTTTATCCCTGTATCTTTGACAAATGGGAACTACTTGACAAATTGCATAAGTGGAAATCTAAAATCTATTTCGACTTAACCAGGTTAGATCAAATTATGAACTACTCGTCACTCACATAACCACCTGCACATGAACTTTCACATCGTTCCTGCGGTTGCTGGCGGTGGGTTTAAATAAGGCTATAAGTTTTTGTATGTTGGAGGCCGGTTGGTCGTCTTTCTTAATGGGTAGGTTTGCACGCCGCATGGATGTTATTAATTTACTATGTAGTAGTGATAGTATAGTAATAATACCAGCAACCGTGGTTCTGTTTTTGTTTGTGGTCATTAGTGGTTGAATTCCAACACCTAACTCCAACCATTCCTCCGATGACGACGATCACACACAGGACGCACAATTGTAGCTGGGCTAACTCAATTTTGTGTGGATATTCCACGAAAGCCACTATGTTCTCTGACAAAAGGACTATCTGGTGGCCTCTGTTGCACGATTTCGTTCTGCTCATGGCCACAACACGTGCACTTGGCTATTTTCACATTAGGTTTAGTCCGATCAATATATAATTGTAAGATGTAATTCGATCACTTGTGGATCTTAGATAACAAGGTGTGTGTTTATGAGCGAATTGTTTGTTATCCAGATGAGCTCATGAAGGTCATACCTCCTTTCATCTTACTTCGATTTTTTGGAGAAAAAACGAAACCCCATTGAACTTCTCTTCGGTGGCAAAAGGCTGTTTGACTGAGGTGTTTGTGGAGTTGACACTGCTGTGGTATGCGCTGTAATTGTCTTGGTACTTGAATTTTCCTCGACTGGAGCTGTTTGTTTACCACCCACAGTCGGTGGATTTGTGCGTGATGCGATGACTGGTGTGGTCGCTCTGGGCGATGGTTCTACAACTGACCCACCTGCATTGGATGACTGTGCGGAAGGGATTGTCGGTGTACTACCGCAACCATCCAGTTGATTTGGTCGACTTAAGGACAGACTTGGGCTAGGACTGCGCAAGGTTCTCGCAAATGAGGGTGGACTTGCAGCACGAAAGCGAAGATTAGCCAATCGTGAAACGGGACCGCTGGCTGAAGAAGTCTCGTCCGTATTCGACGTGGAGTTGACTGGCTCCAACGATGGCAAGAGTAGTCCACTGGGACTAGTTTTTTTCTGCAGTAACAGGCCAGGAGAAACGGCCAAATTGGACAAAACACTGCCGGTTGTTGACCCAAGCGTCCCCGTACTTGAACTGAGCGTTCGGCTTGTCAATGGTGTGGAGCCATTCTGTCCCCCGCGCACTTTACCGAAACGGCCAGAGTTAGATAATCGTACAACAGTGTGGAATATGGCCTGGACCTCCTCGTAAGTTTCTGCAGCTGTTGTCTCGTAATAGGGTATTCCGTGCACTTTTGCAAAATCTTCCACTTCCGATTTTTCAACCAAACTAAAAATTGAACGACGAAATGGATTTCATTTACTTGTATGACCGTCATGCGCTTATGCGGAACTACTACTCATATTGGATCACAACTTTTGAATTTGGATAAACGCTTAGGCTAGCCAGACCCAACGGAACCTGTGATTTTGATTTAGTCTCGCTTTGTTTGGATATGAGAGAGGTTTTGGCTACGCATGATTGATTGACAACCCGGACACTTCCTCCACAAGTAAAATGGTCGGATGATTTTAGTGTCTTTCAAGCCAATACTCGACCTTGATCAGCTTCGTCCTTGTTTGTTTTCTCGGTCACCAGGACCCTGTCAGCATCAATTAAGAATAGTCAGAGTTAAAACTCTGATTTCGTTGGGAACACGTTACTAGTACATCTCGATAGCAGTGAGGTCCGATGCTCTAGTGACTATAAACTGAACATCACTCGCTTGTTCTCAGCTGTTGGTATTAAGTTATGGCAACTGGAAGTTTGTTCACCAGCGAGTGGAACCAAAGTATGTGGATCTCATTCATTATACGAATATACAAAATGGGCTCCTGTATTTTGACCACAGTCGCCTTGTACTGAACGTAATGAAAGAACGGATATAATACCATCTCCTTTATAAGCAACTTATTTTGTGCAACCGAGTAGTTAGCTATATTTTATTCATCCGACCATTGGGGTGCAGATTAGCTCACAGACTCATGGGTTTTTCCAACAGGGGAGAAATCACATGATTGTACGTTCTTGCGTGTGTTAACCGGAAAATAAAACTTTTTGGGTACTTCCTACTTGTTGAAAAAGTATTTGCGGGAGAGATAAACAACTACAAGAGAAAAACGCTGGTGTGCAACCTGCAAACACACTAAACAAGCATTCTAACACAAGTAAACGTACAAACATACAATACAAATCAATCAGACGATGGTGAGGACAATCACATCTGGTGACCTGGAGGGCTGTGTCAGGAGAAGTGATCGATAGAACCGCAGCTACGACTGATTGATCAGAGTTTTGGACATCCCAGCCGTATCCAGAAACCTCGTCAATGTTTTCCATGATGTACAGGCCCTTAATGAGAAGACGGTCTACCTACACAGTGGCCTGCTCATTTGAAGTACAAGTCCCTAATCGTTGGTTAATGGGAAGAGGTGTGCTAATGAGTGACCAGGTGGGCGTGTATTTTTGTAAGTCAGGATTAAGTCTCTCCTCGTACGCATGCAGTTTATTGGAAATCGTTCTAATTTTATCAGCGTTTTTGGGCACGAGTACAAGGTGAGGTGCACGACTGCCATAGTAGGGAGTTGTCACGTTAATTACGCGCCTCATGCTCCCCGACAGTGGGATTTTCAACCGGTTTCTTAGTTTTCAGTCAGCACCGTCTTTTTTACTTATGCGGGTGACAGACCAGCGTGTTTGCCTCCATATGAGATCGGACCGTGAAGAGGCATTTTGTGGAAAATAGTTAAGAAGGAAAACTTCCACGAATTCTCCCTAAAATATTGCGTACCATTTGTGTCTTCCTTGCCACGACAGCACAATCAACAAGCAGACTTAATATGTGTGTCACTAGTGCTCCTTGGTCTTTCTCACGTGTACAAACCTTAAGCCGGTGACAAACTAGCTAATAGTGGACGCAATTTTGATTTTGAATATGTATGACTTTCCATTCAGGCCTACTGATCGACTATCTTTGGACCATTGAGTAGGCAAAATTCGGCAATTTTAAAGTGCGTCCACATTCTGTTGACTGTTTAACTCGTCGGTGATTTGGTTGTACTTCTACCAATAAAAGATGAGTTGAACATACGACAGGAGATTCGAGATGAACACGTGTGGAGCATCGTTACACGACAAAATACCAGAGTAATTACAACTATTAGATGGGTTGGTTGATGTATATTGAATATCACTCACAATGCTTCATAGATTTGCCCCCCCCATAGACTTCTCAGTTAACCCCTTTCGAAAAAATACACTGTACTCGAGTTTTGCCTATTGTACAGCCCTCAATAGTGCACACATTTACCACGACGGGATTCGAACTATAGCCACGTGTTTACTAGAACATCGTGTCCACCACCGCTTCATTGAGCGCATAATAGGCGCCCTTTGCAATACTGCTCGGATTACATGTTCTCGAAAAGATGCACATTAACCGTCCTGTTGATTCTGACTGATGATCCCGGAGTAAGGACTTTTCTTCAAACTGAAGTCGCTGAACCTAACAAGTAACGTTTTGACCGCTGATAAGTTGAGTGAGATTTTGGTTGGTGAAGAATTTTCATTGTGGGATCACCGGCTGAAGTTGATGCGACATTTACTGTGTCTCTAAAGACGACTGTGTAGCGTGACCATTACTTACGAGCAAGTGTGGCTGAGCATCTGCATGCCTAATATAAGACGCAGTGGTTGATACGGTCGCCTCATGAAATTGCGGGTGGAGTTTAAACCCCTGCTCTGACATGGATATACTACTACTACCTTGTGCGAAATGAGAGTTTAGTGTTTCTTTTGCAAAGCGGCTTGATAGCTGATCGTTTACCTTTACGTTCGGCTCTCAGTTTGGAGCTTGCCGGTCCACCTGAGCAACTTCTCTTATGAGTCCATAATTATCAAGTCGTTTTGACAGGGTAAATTAATTGAATCTGTTGAAGGTATTAGGGTAGTCTAAATAGGCTGCACCAATGTGTAGTCCTCCATCAGGTTAACATGTGTGGTCAAAAGTGGACAGGAGCGGTTGGCATCACTCAGTTGGCTTTATTAACCACATGGACGACTGTTGCTTAAAATCAGAGATTCTTCGACTTCCACACAACCACGCACCTCCCACCGATCATATGACTGCATCCGGTTAGACTGAAACGTAAACAAACCAAAGTAATTTTGCCGTCAAAAAAGTCCCGTTTTCACTCTCGTACTTTGTACCTGTTTGGCACATGTTTAGGGGAGATTATTGCACTGATTATTTTTTTCATGCTATCGATAGGCTCTATAACGTACTGTTACTTTGCTGTCATGCATTTGAAGATGCAGATGGCAGATGCAAAATCGTCTGCAATCCATACAATGCTTGTCAAGGTAATGCCTGTGAGGTTCCATGACAATGGGCTTAAAGAGTGAAACAAGCCAATGAAACAGATAACATTGAAGAATAAAGTGAGCGTTTGTGTAGGTTTGCATTAGTGGGCCGAGATGGCCTCCTGTGATGCTCCACCAGAAGAGGCCACTGAAGTCAGAAATAGATGCCCATGTGTTTGAAACCTCCGGAAGATCAACTCATCTCTCCATCCATACGTTAATCTACCATCCACTTGTGTGTTGCGATCACTCTTATATCAACTGACTCTGCTATCCCACACTATACACACGTACGTTTCTATCCATCGTCTTATGATAAAACCATAATTCCACACCCCACTTTCAACAGTTCAGTTGGTCGATAAAATTTGGGTCATTGTCGATCACTATCGTGATGACTTGAATTGACCCATTGGTGGTCATCGTGGAAGTTGGTTAGAAATGGTGACTGAATGAATGAGTCGTATTTGTCAAAGGTCACCGAACGATGGTTATCAGGCTATCGCAGCAATAATAAATTTCTGTGTTCACTCCGGGTGAGTAGATATTCGGTTAGTTTACACATGCAAAAATGTCGCAGGCTAGGGCGAGTATACACACTTGTCTGAACCATGTGGGTTGGACAACACAAATTACATGGCCTATAATTCTTCTAACATTGCGAGATAGGTACCGCTTACATTCGATCACATCTGTTGAGAAGGCGTACAGGTCTCCTGTCAAAGTTCGTCACAAGACGCTCCTTCCACGACCGTTGGTTGTGTTGCGGTCCACCTACTCGTGCGGCAGGATGTTGAACACTGCGCCATTGACATCACGTTAGGCGGTCGTAGCTAAGCGTTTGGATGTTGAAGTTTGGTTGCGCCCAATATGAGGTTAGTGTCGTCGTGGTCAGCACACCTGCCTCCGTAGCACGTGGGCCGGATTTGTCGAGAATCACGGAACGTCAGCTCACCCCCACGAGTTTATCACATAACGGTCTATTTAGGGACTAAACTACCAACATCTATGCCGATTAGCGCCAACAAAAACGAAACCATAGCTTTATGCGTCACTCAGACAGCGGATGCCTGAAAAGATTGCCTAGGTTTGACACCGACGGCCATATTTTTAGCTAAATTTTCAACAAAAATTCAAAATTACATAATTAATGACAATCGTCTACTTTGGGAATGTCTCCGTGGCAACCTCTAATGCACATTAAAGTTTCTTACGGATTTTCCTTTTAATATAATCTTCAGCCTCTAAAACACTCCTTTGTTTTCAAGATTCCTACTAGACTGGGTGTAGTCAGGCTGGTCAAACATACGTAGTCACAGTGGAGATAACCGAAGATAGAACCCGCAAACACGTGATGATTGCTAATAGATTATCTCTAAGATTCTTGATCTTATTCATAAACTAATTACTTCATATTTAACAGTAAATTCTCGCTTTTTGAGTCACCTACGTATTTCACAGAAGTGATTTAAAAGTCCCGGCCGTTGGTAGGTGATTGACTCATTTGATCTGTTAGAGAGCAAGCCACAGAAGGTTTTTGCACAAAGTGCTCCGCAAGCTGGTTATCAGAAAAGTTGAATCATTCAGTGTTCGGAAACTAACTTGACATGGTCAGAGAACCAATGGCGTGTAACATTCATTGTAATGAACTGCTTGTGCTCGACGTGCGTGGGACTGAACCACAACCTTAACCACATGGCTGGCTTTTCTGACGGTTACGTAAAATTTCCTGCCACTCCTCTGCTGAGTAGGTGGAGAATTGTTGGCTTGACAGCATCGCTACTTGTTCGTCCCTTACTGACTTGAGTACTGAAGTTGTTACAACGGAGCAAAATAGTTCTGCTGTATATTCATAGTATTGTGGACTGTAATGCATCTTGACTACAGCTATCACCGAGATGGAACACGGAAGTCGGTTCCCTCTTAGAGTCTAGTGCTGTGACGAGATCATCTCTTCTTCCCACGTGTCAAAACCCGTTGTAGTGAGGGTTTGAAGAGTGACCGTTAAAGTACGCATGATTTCCATGGATTTCACTCAGTTTATTACCAAAACGATCGCTGTCGAGGAGTTGAACTTGTAAGTGCGATCGTTGTACAAAGAGAAGCACAACAATTAAGAAACATTGAGGAGTTGCTTATAATCGTAATTATCATGTTGACTTGCACGTTGGATTGGAGAGCACCCAACAAAGTGTTAGCATACAAGCCGGTCCATTCGATGGTTACAGTGTGTATTTGTACAGTATGTGACTTGTGCGAAAATGAACTAGTTCACGCTGTCAGTCGTTTTTTACACACAGCAGTAGTAGATCCCCACTTCACGTTGACCTGTCTTAAATAATCTGACCTACAAATAAAGTATCGAACTAACGTGGTTCTCCATGACGTCCTATCACAATGTTTGTTCACCAGGTTCACCGTTGTAGCAAATAAACCAGTCACCCGCGTTGCAGTGCTCATTAAATTCGGACACTAACTTCTACTCATAAATGGAGCAAGAATCACGTTCCATCACGTAACGTGTGGTTGTGGACAAGCGAACATAGGGGCGATTACAGAATGGTGGCCGAGTGACCAAACAAGCTTGCGGACATGCTAATGTTAACAAAGAGAATGGTCGTCCAATAGACGTCTTCCGCGATTCGGGTGCTAAACACATGATGGTTTGTCTTCATTAGCTCATTACCAGTACATTATTTGGTAGCGTTTGTGGGGCATACAATTTCACACTGTTTTTCAGTCAGCAGATTGGATCACCACCAACTTTCCACTTTCCTCAGTCATCTTCTTCCTCACAGTGGAGATGTGTGCAATCATGTTGTTTTTGCAGTCTTTCTCCTCCTCCACTGGTTGGAATGCATTCGTGCTAAGTATACTTCCGAATAACTAAAGATATCAAGTGAAACGACCGACGGAAACTTGGACAGGTCCATGAATGCACCGGATTGGAAGAAATGATTGGGTCGAGAGCGTTATCGAAGAAACAGAGCAGTTAAATAACCTACTAAAGCATTGTCAGAAAAGAAGAACTCTTCCGAGCATCTCAAGTTCGAAAAATAAGGTTATGAACAAAGCTTTTGTCAACAAATTGAAAAGCACTATAGATACATTTCTCGCGGTTTTAGTCTGTGTACGTGTTGTGCTATGACCACTTCTAAATCTTTCCGTTCAGGATAGCAGAAATCAAAATACGTCAACTTCGGGTTACTGTACAAACACAGTGTAATGGCACCACTTTATTTAGTAAGGCGCGATCGCAAATATCTGTAATCCGGAAAAGTGGACGCTAAAAAACACATTTCACCTTGCCCACTCACTCCTTCAGGTTTACACTAGGTGCGGAGTGCGTTAGTTGACGCATAACTAATTCACCGTCAAACTCTTGTGATGGTATATGCTAACTAGTGTCATTTGCGTTCAGTTGTAGCCAATGTTAGTCATAATCGCTTTTACAGCTCAGTTAATGTAAGAAGGAAACTAACAGCTGGATGAACCATAGAACAGCTTCCTTTGGTGGAACACAAAGCTTCCTCGATAGCGATCAAGTATGAAAGCAGTAAGCGTGTAAGTAGACGCAGTGAGAAAAAGAAAGTGTGAGAACGTAACCGTTCACTAATTGACCGTTGTCTCTACCACCCTCGTGCCTCTAGGGTTGGTCACATTTAATGACGTGGGGCAGTGGAAGCCACAAGGAAGCTGTCTTGCTGATGACGCTTTACTCTCACTTGCAGCTCAATTGTTTGTTTGCAAGGTGTAGGCACCTTGATGTTGAGTGTTTGAATATGGACGTAGTCATTTTCAGTAGTTAGGTCCCATCTTTTTTCCTTCTCTCTTCCTCTATGGGCTTTGCTTTTTCTTCATGGTTGTGTGGCAGTTAAGCATTAGTGTGAACCACTGATGTATTGCCGTCTATGATGATGATGAGGGTTGGTCACTATGTATCAACATCTCCAGATGTGTCCAAAACACTGTAGCTTCTGTTGTGAAAACAGTTTTCCTTGCCTCAGCTTGACAGTTGTCTTCTATGATGTTAGCAATCTCGAGCCGTTTGTTAGAAGCGTTTTACACAATCACCTTGCTTTTGAGGAAGGTCACCCGAAGTGGTTGAAAGGTGGACAATAAAGGTTTCACGAAACGGTAAGTATCTTGTGTGGCTATGGGCTCAGAACCTGTGGGACACGAAGTTTACGCATATCATACTTGACATCGATGTTCGCCCGTTCTATGGCTTGTAAATGATCAAGAAGCGTGTGACTTTGTCAACCATATACACTAAAGACCACCGCCATCCGTATGATGAAACCAGAGCTGCCTGCAAACCTCACAGTTCTTATAAGCACTCCAATTTCTTTGGTCTCAGTGCCGACGACCTAATTTCGGCCCAGCACAAACACCTCCCGCTCCTATTTACCGTAAGTCCTACTGCCTTCTACCTTAACTCGAACTCCCACCCTCATGTGTCATTCTTCTCTCTGCCCAACCACGTAATCACCTCTCTTAATCTGTGCTTCCGTTTTTAAATCTTTAGTTTTTACTCAACACTTACTGAGTGAACAACACTCGGCTCGGTTACGCCATTTATCCAATTATTGAGCGATCAATTAATCACAGAGGCGTGAAAAAACACTTATCCGCAAGGTGCTTTTGCTGGATTTTGCTATTCTGGTGACATTTAGGTATGAATTTAAGTCCCAGTCAGTTTTAAATGTGGACGGAACTTGTACTATCGAACGTGTCCGCATCTTGAACACATTCTTCAATACCATCTCCACATGGTTTACGGTCTCTGTGGCTATTGCACATTCTGTTCTAAATTAGACAGGTTTCATAGACATTTCCAAAATTTAATGCCTAGACAGCCTTCTACCTACAGCGTACTTTGACTAGTGAGAACGCTGGTTGTTTCAGCTCGGTTTCCTAATAAGTAGAGTCACAAGGCAGGACTATAATTCACATCTGTATTTGTTGATTGGTAGATTGGGCTGTTACATTCCACTAGTTCCGGACATACAGTGTGGTATAGCCTAACCCGAGCTTTCTAAAGCACTGATATAACCGATAACGCAAACAGATTGATAACAAAAGCAATCTGATGCACATCTGGTAGCCTGTAGGAGTGCGTTGGGAAATTGGCCACAAGAACTGTGAATCTGGTTGTTGCTGGCGTATATGTTTATAGAATTATGATTTACACGCTCAACCACAGATCTAACCAATACTTTCTAGAATGTGCAGGTTTGCCTACACATTAGCCTGTTCATCTGTAAAACTAGCTTAATGGACTAGTCTCTTGATCAATCATGTTTTGTCAGTAGGATACGGCCTGCATGATTCTTAAAGTTTGGAGTAATTTCCCTCTCAGGCCCATTTAGTTCACTGGGACTTAACATTATACAGTCGTAGATTGCTGACTATACGTAACACAAACCCAGATAAAACATGACATCTATTACTTCATGCTAATGAGTTCAGGGTGTGTGAACTATGCAGAGTGTATCATTGTGCAGAAGCTATTTAGTTTTAACTCACCGGAATCGATCCAAATCGGTTTTGTTTGCGACAAGGACCAGTGTGGGCGTTCGCAGCACATTAACTCCTAACAGTGCTGACCGTCGAAATGAACCACTGTAGCCTGGACTCAGCTGGATTAGCGGGGAAATCACGTTCGAATTGGAAGTGGGGTTTGTCGCTGAATTCGAATACAGTGAGCTACTCTGCCTTTGTGACGAGGTCTGACGTTTGGATGCAGGCATTTCCGAATTCTGTCTTATGCTTTCAATCAGTTCTTGTGCGCGGTAAAAGCTGCGACGACTGGTGATTGAAAACATGATGACGATGGCTTGAGACCACTTCAGAATTTCCTCCAGGTCTATATCATCCTGAGTGAAATAAAGTTGTGTTTTATTTTTAAGATCTTGCTTCCAAATGTATCACTTGCTGCTAGTAATCGTAAATATCCAAACTACCTTGTGGTCAATTCTTTAGGTATTATGGTATGTTACTGATAAGTAGTTTCGTGTATTTGACTAAATTAGTGGAGGAAGCGCAAGAATTTTCAACACCGTTCTGGCTTGAAGCAGCGACAGAAACCGTATGCCTCTGTGGACAGGCATTCTACCCAGTCAGCCACGAAGTAAGTACTGAGGTTCATCGTATTCGTATGCTAATGAGTTTTTTTTCACTTGTATTCCCCTGGATTTATAGAGGCAACCAATTCACAATGTGCAGACCGAACATTATGGAATCCCAGGATTGCCATATGCTTGCCTGTTGCCCGCATCCACTTAACTCTGATCTTTGCAGTTGCCACTATAGATAGATAGCGTGCGTTGGGAAACGTGTATGATCAGGATAGCGCAAACAGTATAAAACCATCGGCCCCTCACAGCTTAATTAAACTGCTTAATTAAACACACCTACCCTTCGAGAAAAGAAACTTGCAGTGACGCTGTCTTGAGTGAGCAGCGTTCTTCGTTGCTGGATTTTAACTGGAAGACGCACTTATCCGCAACCTTGTAGCCGGTTGTCAATGGATTATATGCATTTTTGTCTCCATATGAATTTGGATAAAGTCACAACTGTTACATAATATCTGTTCGCGAGCAACAGTTCGTTGTTGTCATCGCTTATATACACAAAGTGACACCCGAATGAATAATGACGTAAACGTGCACAAGCAAAATAGCACATTTTGTCTAATCAGCGGTCAAAGCTCTATTTCAGAGGAGTTTGAGACGTCTGAATATTTGAATTTTTTCCCAGCACACCAAAAAGACGAGATAAACAATGAAATCGGTCGGATCGGTGCGGACTGATGATAGACACATGAGCATGTGATTCAAATGTTACCCGTAAACTAATCGACCAACAAACCAAACGAACAGTCCACTACCGTTCGATTCATATTCGATTCACACGAGTAAACTATAGGCAAGTGTAATATAACCATAGTGAGATAGTTGGAAAAACAATGTCAATAAAACGCGGAAGAGATGAAGCAATGAAAAACAAAATATAACTAATGATCTGCTTGTTTACTATAGACTACCAAAGTGATGCATCTTATACCATTATCTTCTTCTGGACACAGAGGTGGTTCCCTGAGATGTGTAGCTAGCACATTAGAAAAAGTTGAGGCGCAGTTGTTTACAGTTTGACAAATACCACGGAAAACCTCCGAGGAATGTACTGTATGGCCAGATTCGGGCGAGTGTTTTGCTATGGTATTTCAGGATGTGCCTAAATTCACCCATCCGACTTCACTGCTTATATCGTTTCTTTGTACAGTGAGAAAAGTATTCAAATATTCGGACGTCTCAAGCCCCTCTCTAGTCGAACTATGATCGTTGATTAGACAAACTCTGCTGTTTTGCTATACAAGCCCACTCCTTCACCCATTCGGATGTCACTCTGTGTGTGCAATTGACGACAACAAACGAAAGTTTTACCTTCTTCCAATGGTTCTACCTCGCCCAACTGTTTACCACTCAGATTCATTTCAATTAATGTTCCTTGTACATTCCCTTAAGTCCTCCCTCTTTTTCAATCGATATTATCGTGACCCTATATTCCCATACACTTGCTGAGCTCGGTCGTTTGGTGTGGCTTTGAAAGCCGCATAAATCGACCTACGTTTGATATCTACCTGTGTTTTGATTACTTTTGGTAATCAGTGACTTCGTGGTAGACAGTGGTTAGTAAGAACAAATCGATCAGAGATACGGTAAGTAGTACTGAGTAATCTGATAGTTGAAAGATATTAGCGGATTTATTGCAATCCCCCAGTCTCTGTTTTGGAACATATCTGAAATTAGTACTTGTATATAACTGCAGGAATACAAGTTGTTCATGTCATTTAAGTATTGGTACGAATCCAAAAACCTGGTTGTATGAATACCGAACGAAGAATGGAATTACAGTTTGCTGAACTGATTTGTTGACCATACATAATGGGCAGTGGAATTGATTAATTCTCGGACACTGATAAGTTTTGAATGAAAAATCGTTCTTTGATGACTTCACAAAAATAACGCTGGTAGACACCAGCTATACTTTCGATTAACATCTGTCACCTTCACCGTTTTAAATATAAACGTTTTTAATTGTTTGGTTTTTCTCCGCTTACTTCACCCGTCATGAAGACTTTCTATGGAGTAATTAGTTTGAAAGGATTTGTGGAGGTTATCCAGTCACTCAAGTTCTGACAATACACTGAAGCAGTTCACCTTGGTCAGCTTATTTAAACCTAGCTTGAAGTGGTTAGGTTTGTCGTATGTAACACTTTTATAGCGGATAGCTAAATGCTGTCACACTCAGAATGATCAAAGCAATTCGTTGTTGCTGTTTGTATCACTCCACTGTTTAACGCTACCTATCTATCTAGTCGAAAATTAACCGGACTGAAAACAAAATTCCATTGATGACGGTATATCGGTCGAAAAATAGCAGAAATTTTGACAATCTTTTGGGATGTAGAAGCAGGGCAAATTCATGGGTTTGGTAGCAAAATTTCTTAAATGTACCCGGAACAACTGCGCTGAGATAAGTTGCCATAGTCAAATAGTTGGCGGTGGATGATGCTCATAACCCACGCTCGCTGCCAGATCACAGAATACTATCATAACTTCCGCCTGGATACCTTTCATTCCAGCATCGGCTGTCTGACGCGAACGTTAATTTTCTGAATCACTGTTTACACAGTGCAGAATATCGTGCAATGTGGTTTCTGTACTGAGTGATTACTTAGGGTACAATCGACGAATGCACAGCGTGGGCATACACGGTTAAGCTGGACACTGTGACAGCACCTCTGGTGCAGTCCACACTGAACAAGTATTTAGCCTCTGACACATTAAGGAAGATTCAAGGAGGAGCAAGCAAACAATGGTGCGAGCATTCTGACAATACGCTACTTTCCACGATTACGGGACTAAACTCGGTAGAATCTTCTTCAGTTCAAGTTGGCCAGGAGATACCACTACTTCAGCATGAAAGCAGTTCACTTTTCGCAGCATATCCACACTGACTGCATTGTTCGTGTGTGGTTCAAACACGTACGATTGTGGTGGATTGTCAGGTCGGAGGTGCGAGTTTTCGAACGCTCGGCCGAATGCCTCAACGTGGAGGGGAAGTACGTTCGAAAACCTGCCGCGATCGAATCAAGAACAACGTGCGCGACCGGATGAGTCATCGCTCGACTGGATCGAACCAACGGGCGAGGCAGGGCAGGCGAAATACGACAGACGGCCAGATCGGAGGCGTGGTTTTTCCAACATTTAGAGGAACATCTCGACACGATGTTGGAATACGGTCAAGGCCAACATTGGGTGGATGGCGGACAGCACGAGCAGCCGGACGAGCCATCGCGC
>QNGE01003611.1:50906-77188 GCA_008508345.1 Paragonimus westermani
TTGCGCGATGGCTCGTCCGGCTGCTCGTGCTGTCCGCCATCCACCCAATGTTGGCCTTGACCGTATTCCAACATCGTGTCGAGATGTTCCTCTAAATGTTGGAAAAACCACGCCTCCGATCTGGCCGTCTGTCGTATTTCGCCTGCCCTGCCTCGCCCGTTGGTTCGATCCAGTCGAGCGATGACTCATCCGGTCGCGCACGTTGTTCTTGATTCGATCGCGGCAGGTTTTCGAACGTACTTCCCCTCCACGTTGAGGCATTCGGCCGAGCGTTCGAAAACTCGCACCTCCGACCTGATAATCCACCACAATATTACACTTATATACACCTATATGGTACATTACTGGTCTTACGTTGGGTCTGGAGACATTGGTCAACTTCTCATGCAGCGTGTTCTCAAAGATTTGCCTGTCTCCCATTCAATTCATATAGCCCGGTCGTCGCAAATGTCTTTAGCTAACCAAGGTAAACATAGCTCGAACACTTACCATAACCCTGTTCCTAACTCTGTCTGGTCGCCTGATACAGATGATTTGTTTTAGGCAGTGTAGGTTGGATGTGTTTAGAAGGCATTATGACGTGAGTACACTGTCAGAGCTCATTGCGATGTGTACGGATCCACACACAAAATTGTACAGAAACAAGGTCCCCAAATTCAACCGTTCAATTATTCTGTCGATGTTCACTAAACCAATGTGAATAAAAGTCAACTTTGAGTCAAGTTAACAAAACAATGCAGACGCTGTCACGACCGGCTCGCCAAACTCATCTGCCTCATAAGAATTTGAACCGCATAGGCGAATTTAATATGTAAAAATAATGTTATTATTGGGTAACAGGTAATTGGTTCGAAACACGAAATGCAATTCAATACACTCAGAATATTTTGAAACCTTTCGTTAGTAAACTTTTGCAATAAGTAGTTCAGCAGAATTGAAAAATTCAAGTGATCAGACTGTGAAGCATCATGTCTTCGGTTGGATTCAACTCTCCATCGACTGGTAAACTCAGATCATGTTCACAGTGAATTAAAGAAAATTGGATGGAGGGGTTTATCGTTGGCTCTCGATTTACAGCCTCTCTACAAATGAGAGGTGGATGAGATCTGCGTTGAACCTGTCGCTCAGCTGAGAGCTGATCACATGATTTCCACTAGTCCGTCACTGTGAGCATTGGTGCAAACTTGTCCATCTTGTCAGGTCGACAATTACTCGCCTGCAGTCTCACTCTCTCTAACGTGCCCACGACATCAGCGGTAGTGCACTCAACTCCCAGAACCCATTGTGTTTTATTGTGAATGAAGACCGAGCTGTTCAACTGAGTGGACTTATCGAGGTCTGGTTGCGAAAGCCATGGACACCCGTTCACAAAATGACCGTGCCGATGGCAAGGGTAGATGGCAGCACCTTGTGTGCACCTTGTAGAAAGGAAGATATTCAAAAGCAAATCTGAAAGCACCCAAAAATGGAGGCACTAAGGTTTGTCGTTGGTGGTGATGCTCTTCTGATAGCGACCAGATGCTGAAGTGAGACTCCAACTTCGCCCGAGTACTAATGGCTTTATCACAGGGGGATGCTGATAGGTGGACAATCCTGGACATCCACATAACCTCTCTTGACCTGCGTCTAGAAAACTGTAGCATCCCACGGTACACTAGGATCTACTAGCTTCGGAGCCAGACAGACACCAGTGGCAACAAATGTTTCAAAGATATACTCTTTGGAGAGTTTGTATTAGCGTAAAGACTTGTTGATCAGTACCACTGTACGCGTTGCTTTGCGGAAACTCAGGAGTCTCAAATAATGGTATGCAAACAGATCGACCAACCTAAGGGAGAACATCAACGGATTAAACAGTGATATGTTGATCGCCATCATGAACGTGATCGAAGTATGCTTCTGGACTAATAAGGGTCGATGTGCTGATACACTCAGTAGACAGGTGCTAAGATGATTTGTATGCGACAGTAAATCTGTCTAATTTATCAACGTGTGCAACAGATCGGCCTGAATGTAGTAAGAAATTGCCCAACGGTTTTTGCCGAGGCGAATTTCCTGCTAGAAAACCAAATGACTGTCGGCTCACATTATTTACATGAGAATGTCATGACACCTAATTCATGAAAGGCTTGAGGAACGCTTATTGTTGGTCAGTCATTTACATTCATACAAAATTCTATTCACTGCCCTAAGTGCAGCATGTTTTATCGAAAATTTATGTGCACGCATACAGCTCACTTACTCAGGTAGGGTGCATACTCGACGATGAAACGACGCGTGAGATACTTCACAAGAATTGCTGTTCGAAAAAGAGGAAGAGATATGATGAAACATCGGTACTCACGTCACCACTGTTTTAACGTGGCACTCATAATACACACAAACATACACATTATACAGCAAGTTCGTTTTCCTATCCGAGGTGTATGCACCAGTCATAACATAAGCAGCTCTTGCGTCCTGGTTGTGCTAGTTAGATCGCATGTGTGGAGTTTCGGAGGGAGTGAGCGCTACTAACTGGTTCGGGAAAACTTAGCTGGTGCTGACTGAGAAGACAAGCTTTTCAACGGGGGGACTTAAGCTGATTCGTATCATCTTGTTGGACTGTGCGAGATTAAGATCTCAGCATCCTGCACGTTCACTTCGAAGCAAGATTGCCGGGAAAAGTGAAATGGATTGGTTAGGGAGGATTATGAACTTAGTACACATGTGTTGCTAGAGCATTCATCCAGTCCTCATTCTCTGGAAGATACTGACAACTCGTTTAGTTATGACCGAGGTAAGCCAGTAAGTAGCAAAACGGCATAGGTGATTGGTAAAAATCCCCAAGTGTATCAGAGAGAAGTGACTTACTGACCATTTCTTGTGCTTTGTTCTCCGATCACGTTAAACGCATGCACCTGTCAACAGTTTAGTTAACTTCACGGTCATATTTCTTTTTCCGCACTGATAAACTGGTGCAGAAGTGTGCACGTAAGTTAATTATCGTTATCGAGGGCCACCCGGGGGTGGTTGAAACGTAGAATATTACAACTTGCTCGTAACGTTGTGTTATTCTCAATCTGTTTATTAACTATCGTTATGTTACTCGAGGTAAATTCACAGCTTTCTGAGTTCTTCCACATGCACGCTATCGTGCTACTCTCTAGCAGAACTACTAGGAATCGCGGTACTTAGGAAGTCACTGAGCCTAGGCAGCTCGATCGGCTGCAAACGCTCGTTGAAAGTTAGACAAAATCAAAAACCGGATAAATGTGACTCCTGTGTAAACTCATCTGGTGCAGATAATCTGAGACAAATCCGAATTGGTAAATTTCATGGTACGAGACATGCTGTTATAGAATGGATGCACGATGCTTCTCAAACGATGTATCACATAGGTCTTATACCCTGTTTTCGGTTGAAAAGGATTGCACAGAGTAGTCAAACTTGTAGTATCCTAGGTTTTGATAGATTTCAGTTGAATTCAGTTTGAGTGGGATTACTTTATAAGTTATCAACGAAATGCAGCCGGTAGAAACTGTCTACGAACTAGGACAGAAAGGTAGATTAATTAAGATTTCCAAAACCACACCATTCTATGTAAGGTAGTCCAGGGAACTAAATCTAAATCTGATCTTCGATAAGAAACCACTTAAAGGTCAGTCCAAGTTTTCACTAAGACTCACCAGATTTACCGGAGCCATTCATCCCGATGATAGAAACATTCATAGTAAGGTTCGCCAGAGGTTTCGCATACAGCCGTTGCATGTTGAATATCCCAACCTTCTCTCGAGAAGCAAGCAACTATCAGCATTTTGCCTGTACCATGCACACAACCTTGCTACCGATAATCACTAACCCATTCAATAGCTGTGCCTCGTCTGTTAACCAATCATAAGGAACACAGTGCTTCTTGAAGGCAGTTGTGATTGGTGCATGTGCAGATATCGATTAGCATTCCTATCGTTTGTGTGTGCCACTATGGATGGGCAAACACAGAACTGACGGATGTTGCGCAAAACGAAGTTTCCCGAAACTGAACCGTATACTTGGAGATCAATCTTACCACAGGCGTATTAATTTTTACCAAGTGTAGATTTCTCACTGTCTTTTTGGGGCCGTGGGCATTTCTTTGAGGCTTTCAAAACTGACCGATCCGTAGGAGTGAAATCTTCTACTGGTGTTGTGGACGAAGAAGGTGCCTGACAAAAGACAGGTCGAATGCTACGCTACGAATGCACGTTACCGGTTCGGCACAGAGTGAAGTGTTTGCCAGTTTCGTAAACATGGGATAACTGTTTTCATTTAAGAATTCCTCCAGCTTCTGCCTCTTTTAGTAGTTAACTCAGAGTTAATTAACCGCAACTTGAATAAAGCCACGGTACAGTAATTCTATCAGAGAATTGTTCACTAAACAAACGACGGTTAAGCAAAATCTATGTTTACGGTCGCATGCTAGAGAGCACTCATCAGTTGAACACCTTGGGAACGATAGAATATTCAATGCAGGAAAGAGGGTTAAATATCGAGATCATCTGAATACGGGTGGCAACGGCTCGGATTCAAAAAAACTTCTGCCTAGATGGAAAGGTTCGTATGTGGTACTTTCCAGACGAGACCCGGTACACAGGATCGAGCGGAACAACGTGGAAAAACGGATACATGGTAATAAATTGACAAAGTGGAACATTATATGGGCAGAGCGAACCAGAAGAAGATCGTTGTGCTAAGTTAAGTCTTTTAGAGAGAATTCTTCGAACGGTGAGAAGTTAGGAATGTTGTACGATGCACAATTCTGTAATCAGTGGGATGACAGAAGCTCAACGCGCAGAAATCAAAGGACGGTCCGTAATGCACGGAAGACTGAAACCTGGAAGCGACAAATGAAAACACGCACAGGTACTCTGCCTGGCCTGTTAAGAAATAGATCGTCGTTGTAATGTTACCAGTGGTTGTGGATAGACGTTAGGCGTACAAAATAACATTTGAATTCGTGCCTATTTTTTTCACATAGGATGTAACGGATGTCTGGCAGTAGTTAACTTCGGAAACCAACTGTCTTTTGCAGTCATAATACTACCACCATAACAACAACTGTCTTTCGGGAACGCCCAAAAGTCCAGTTAGAATTGAGCCCATGGTATGGAAGCGAAGACAGATAGGAATGTGCGTAACACTTCCTCTCCGACAGGCATCTTCGCAGTTAGTGCTGGAAGTGATCACGTCCATAACCCCCCACAAAACCGGTGACGTTAACATACTATTGGATTCTTTATCAATTAGTACCTGTAGCGCACCCAAGCAAACAAATCTGACTTTTTTGTCAGTAAATATAGCCGTTTCCCATTTATCTATTCGCTATACATACCTCTGTCTCCAGTAATCGAAGGTTTCTGCGATCCCCAATAGACTGCTTGATCTCGTCTTAATTTACCGGAAAAGACGTGTCTACTGAGAGAGTATGAATCATTGCCATCGAGCAACTCAAGTCGGGCTATTTTCCGACTTTATTTAAACCCAATGCTCCATCTGATTCTTAAATACAATACTCATTTGAGACTGAGCTCAGTAAACTTTTTGTTTCTCTTATTTCTACCATGTGCACTCAAAATAAAAAAACTGACGCATTATTGAGTTCGGTCGCTTTGCTGATTTTGCTGTCTTCGGCCGATTTGCTCAAAAATGATAACGCATCCTCCTCATGGTTACCATTCAAGAGAGCTAGTGACTAACTACCAAACAACTGTAGTGAGGACGAGCGATCGCACTATACTACTCACGTCATAACTATTCGATAGTGAGGCAGCAGCATGGATTTTGATATTGAAGTGGCGGCGAGAAAAATATAACAAGCACTGGAGTGCAGCGTGACATGAAATGGCTCTTGGTACATAAAGGAAGTGAGCATTGAAGACTGTGGCAACCGTGGAGTTCCGAGACCACTCTTGTAGGTAGATGAGTGTTTTTGTTTGTATTTATGTTTGAGACGCATAACACTCGTATTGTCTATCTGAACAAACGACCATTGCGCCATCTGTGTTCTTGGCTCATAACACTACCATGATGAAAAAAATAGGCCCTAGCGAAGATAAAAGAAAGCGGAAGAATGGTAGGAGGCCTAGCTGTTATATATCATCCAGGTGCCCAGAAAACCGAATCATGAGTGAAATTAGGACGCCACCAGCAAGCTGGATGCTTTCACTGCCCTGCTTCATTAAGTACGCTTATTTCAAAGGTAAATCGGTCAAACTTCAACAACATTCAAACTACTGAGCCCGATTAGCCGCCATCTCGATTACAGTCTCCAACCCCACACTGTGCGGGTCAGAACAGCCCCAGCCTTGGAGATGAACCCGGTCAATAAAGGTTCGACCCTTGGTGTACGGTTACATCTGTCCGCTCCAGGTCACGACCTGTCTACCTTGCACTTTATGTCGATATGCCGCGGTACTAGCAAGGATTGTTGGGAGTGACAGACGACTAGCTGGTATCCTTAGCACATGACAAAACCCCCAAGTCTGTTCGTGTATCAAGAAATTGTTTGCCGATCACTACCACATACCCGCCTTGCAACTTCCTCGGTGTTCACCCATTGGTGTCAACCTATTGCAGGCAATAGATGGTCAGAAGAGCTCACGTCATCTACTCGCAGCGACTGGGTTTCGGAGCCGTAATATGAGGTAGCACTGACGGTCGCTATTTATATGCAATCCTTATAGCTCTGTGATGAAAGATATGTCCTTGATTGGTGAATAGTGCTGTGACCTTGAACCTAAATTCTTTTTTGTCACTCTTTATATCACCGTCAATGAAGATGCAACTTTCTAAGTGCACAAAGCGGTCAACAACCTGCATAATTTCATCGCCTAACATTAGACCTATGCAATCACGACAGTCTCGCAGAAGCACTTCAAACTGTGAGGCTACCGAGCGCATTCCGAAAGAGTTTGCGAAAAAGCGAAATGTCGCCTAATTTTATTTGTCATATTTGAATATTCAGCCGTTCGAACACTCATACATTTCTTCAGGAATCAAAACATGGAAAAAAAGTTCTCGGCATGTCATCTTCATGCCGAATGCAGTATGTAAACACTACACAAATAGAATAAGAACACAGTGAATGAAGAAGCATTTATCAAGTCAGGAATGCGTGAAACCTGAAACCGTCGTAACGTGAATTCAATAGAACAACTGACACTTCATCACAATGGCCATATCCGTTCTCCCCAAATGACACCACATTTACACCGTATTGAGTTCCACACAATCCTGACTTAACAGCTATTTGTACTTGACTGGAATATGATACACCAAAAGCCCGCTTGTTCGCAACCTTTTTACTTCTGATGTTTAAAGATTACCAGACAGCTTGTTAGCATATTTAGGATTAGTCAGTCTTCCATTTGATATGAAGTCCACACCGGCATTTTGTATCGCAGACAGTCCTCCACCTGTTCACCAATCGAAATTTTAGAAAACAGCAAAATTTTGTAATCTTAACGAACACTACCCTCGGTGCTGAAATCGTCAGACTGCTCACCGTAATCCGAAAAGAAGTGTGTTCACATACTTGTTTCGTACACCTTAGCGTTTAAGCTACTCCAAAAGTGTGGTTCGGTCCACTGAAGTAAGTACACCCTCATTGCCGAGAAAAGTAGCGCTTGACGGCTGGCGATACACCTGCTATTGTTCTAGTTAAGTCTTATCAAACAAAAAGATTGTTTCATACATCCCACAGTAGAGATTTACGTTATATCATTAGGAACGTAAACGGAGCCGCGGGATTTTCAACTTTCTTACGTTCCATCAGAAAAACAGTAAAGAGTGACTCTTCGTCGTTCAGGTTTTACTTGATATTCCGTACAGGTAAACGGTTGCTGAATAGGTGTGCACCTGAGTTTGAGCATGCAGCAGTCTGTGTGGAGCTTACTGTCGTAGTGGACAAAGATGATGGCTAGTCTAGATGACTACCATCCCCGTGTATCCTACCACCTAAATAGTTGCTCGCCTTCAAATGAGGTTCAGTGATATCATTGGCGAAATGTATATGTACAATACAGCGGCGACAGTATAAATATTACTGTGCAGTTAGAAAGTGAAAGAAACAAATGGCTCTCCCTCACAATGGCGATCTCCTCAAAATGACTGATTTTCGACTACCTCAGTCGTGATTGTTAAAGTTGCGACCATTGTGCTGCAACGCGGATTAAGTCCATTAAACTCGTACCAATTAGCTATGTCTACATCCATAAAGTAGCGGCCATCAAAATTTACTAACTGACGTTGTCTGGGAAAAAATTGCTCGTCATTCTACAAGGTTCCGGTTAGCCCAACAGCGTTGTGTGGTAACGGTCGAAGCCGTTCACAAAAAGTGGTATGGTCGTGATCTTGGCATTTCATAGCGAGCAATACATTCGTCTTAGCCTCTTGCTAACCAGTAGCAAGCGACAGGTCACTTGGTTAAAAAGTGCGGTTTATACCGCAAGAGAATCCACAGAATCCCTAAGCACTGTGAGATAGAATTCGACCGTTTTTACTCTGACTGCCCGTCACACATATGGAACAAATTTGGGCCACGTGGAGACACCGGGAGACAACGATCTTTCAAAGTGGAAGTCTTAGCACTAGTTGGGTAAAGGGAAACAAAGCGAACAAGCGTGAACCAAAGGCTCAGTAAGCCATGCACACGACCTACACAAACGGGAACTAAAGAGACACTGATTACACGGTAGCACGCACTGTTACGCGGTTCAAATTCAATCCATGCGCGCTTGCTAGTTTCGACTAGGCTTTACAGTAATACTTAAACTTGAAAATATACATCGGCCTAAATGATTAGCAAGTTGTTGTAGTTAGGAACACAAAAGAGGTCGTTTATCAGTGGGTAATGTCAATTGGACTGGAACAGTGGGACGGGGACAATCTGTTTCGTAGGATGGGTGGTCATGTTTGGCCAACGAAGTCTCACGGTTTGAACAAACTTGTTCTGAACACACAAATCAGGGTGAAACAGTCTCATTGTGTCCACCTCATCTATCGACAGTTCGCGTTTGGCCGTTGATAAGTCCGATCGTCCCAAAGTTCGCAGGGATGCGGTAAATGATGCAAAACCTATTCCTGTCTGTACGTGCACCACAATTGATCAGTTGAGTTGGAATTGATGCTTTTTATTGTCAGAGAACGAAGCTGAGTTGGCCTTTGGTAGTGGTTTCCTTCAGGCAAATAGTTAGTTCAAGAAGTGTGTAACATTATTGGACACGTTATCTTTCAAATTCAGTCGTACTGCACGTTTTGAGTTAAATGTGTCAATACTAATTATAATAGGTCGTACAGAGGGCATTGGTTATTTGAAGTGATATCAACTCCGCCGATACGTTACCTTTGAATGGCAAAGAGAAGTGCAGATTTATCTTATCACTAATTGCCACTGATAGTCACGGTTGACTGTTACATGTTGTTACCGAAGAACTTTTCGAGATAGTCATTATTACTAAGAATCCCCGTAAAATTTTCAATCCCCATTTTGTGTTGTCTTTTGTGAACACACTCTCTGCTCTGCTTGTCGGACAACATATATGACAACATTTGAGACTGACCGGTTTATAGCTATGAAAGTACAGGTGTTAGCCAGTCCATGTTTTCTTCGTAGCCACGCTTCGTTTCAATGAGCAATCCAATCTGCGTATCCGTGCCACGTCAACAAAAGACAGTTTCCCACTAGTTTCCTCCTCCAGAGTGAAGGTTATGTCACTGTGAGACTTGCTGAAACTTATCAGTACTCTCTGAGTGTCTTCTAAACGGTTCGCTACACAAAAGATATCGTCTAAACACCTTTGATAATAGCTTGCTCCCTTATTAACCTCATTCACCTTACTGTTTTCGATCATATCCATGAAGATGTCTGAAAGAACTAGACTCAACAGGGACGCCATAGCAACGCCACTAACCTGGCGATAAGGTTAATTGTCAAAGTGATACTGGATATAGGTTGTGTCGAACACATAATTCTCAAAGATCTCCGAAGGTTAATCTGGTGGCTTTCAGGCTATTCACATACAGAATTAATGGTTTCGTTCAACGGTACGTTAGTAAATAACGACCATACACAAAGGACAACATTTTCATACCCATTACATCAGAATTTATAGAAAGGTCCACGAATTCAAAACTATCTTCCAAAGTGTATTTGATTATTCTTTTCTTGATTGGTTCCAAAATCTCTACTAACCACCGTAAAACTGAATGTTAAGTGAATTTGTATATGTGGAGTATCGACCTGAGTGGTATTTCATCCTCGTGTACCTCAGGCAGGCCGTATAGTGACGGAGTATGTGAGCCGGTCGGACGTGTGTGATCAAATACATGGACGTTGAAGGAATCAGCTTGTTTTTCATTTTACGTAGGATTCTTGCAAATCTGTTTCAGGTTGCTGATGTCTTATGTGTACCATTCCTTCCCTCAAGGAATCTCGTTCTGTTCGGGAGGAGTTCCAACGGTTTGACAACAGTCGAAGTTGTGCAAGTACACAACTCCTACTCATTCATCACGTTCTGATGTCATAATGGAATGATCTGTTAAAATATTAGCCGCTTTCGCACATCGAATCGAGAATAGCTAATGGGCCATCAAGCCGGCAAGAAGACATACGTTGTGAGAAGCAAGCACACCGCTTAGTCTCATCAGTTAATTACACCAAACATTCGGTTATATAGGTTAAGGGCATGGCGACGAAACAATGACATGAACGAGCACCGTATGGGTGCAATCAGGGTAACTGTCAATGTGAAGAAATTGATTTCGTTAGCACCTTTTGCTAACAGAGAACTGATGTGGATACGGATACAACAGTGCTGGAACTGATTGGGATTCGTGCAACAAGAACGAATCACCTAAATTATATAAAGCCGGTGTTTCCCTGATGCTTGTCTGTGCTTTGGATGACTCACCATACCACCGACTTGCTTGATGGCTAGTTCAGCTCTTTGATCCCATCTGTAAAACCTTTATCTTCTGTTCTTTGAAGGATTCCTTTGAAGTGTGTGATATTTCAAGAACATTCTGGTGAGCTTCGCACAAAAGATGTACCCAGTTTACGTTAATTCACTAGTCACAAGGTTTCCATTGAATGAAACAGTTGATAAGTTAAGTAATTTCATTTTGATTCATGATATCTCTTCATCCGTTCTTGCCGACTACTCTGAAGAACAGATTCCTATGTGTGCGGAAAATATTCGGTTTGAGTCCAATGGATGTGCTCATAAGCGAGTTGTTATTGTGGCAATGGGCAGCCTGTTAGGCTCAGCATTGGCTAGTATTTTCCTTAGTATGGCCGACGATGGGCTAGCGGATGGTGCTGACCGTTCTCTGCTTTAAAAACGATGTGTCGGTGACAGTCTAATATTCACCGGTTATTATCACTTCCTAAATCTTTTACATCAGTTTAATTCCACTAATTGAAATCTCTCTGTCCCCCATGAACAAGAGTTAGACTACTCTATCATTCTTAGACGTTCTCATTTCTACGCGCTTAGACAGTACACTTAGCCGGTCTGTTTATCACAAAGCCACATGGAGTGGGCAGTACCTACAGTTATCTTCATTTTCGACATTGGCTTACAAACCTAGTTTAGTGTGAACGATTTTTCAATCAACAAGGAAACTTTACATGACCAACCGCCTAGAATGTAAAGAGGGGCTAGAGTTCGCCTTCAGTTGCGGTGACTCATACCTTGATAAAACTTACCGAAATTTACAACAGCGGAAAGCGGAGAGCATTTCCAAGTGGGTGTTGACAATGACTCGATGCTGGTCGGTATACCAACACCCGAACAGAAATCTGGCGTCTTCGTTAGCGAAACACGTCACCTCATTCATTGTCCTATTGCGCATTCACAGTCCTAGGTTCGCGTACTCCGAGGCACTTTTAACAAAACGTCACACATCAGCCCTCTGTTAGCAAAAGGTGCTGACGAAATCAATTTCTTCACATTGGCAGTTACCCTGATTGCACCCATACGGTGCTCGTTCATGTCATTGTTTCGTCGCCATGCCCTTAACCTATATAACCGAATGTTTGGTGTAATTAACTGATGAGAATAAGCGGTGTGCTTGCATCTCGCGATGTATTTCTTCTTGCCGGCTTAATGAACTGGATAAAGGAAAGTCAACATTTTAAATACCTCACGCTACCAGCCCGCCTAACACTGACTACCACGGACCACGTTCGTTTGTGTTCTTAACCTCAGCGGAATGATGTTAACTATTTATACACTCCTAATGATTTATTTATTTATTGATCAATGATCTCAATCGCTACTTAATTTTATACTAGTGTGCCACCCAGAGGGGAATTGTGGGGAACACACTGCATACTGTGACCGTTTTTCATGATTTCTACGGGGTTTTTACTTGCATATTGGCTTGATAATGAGATCTCGAAAATCTATATTTGTCACTCTACCTTCTAAGTTTTTACACATCACGATATATACTTCATTCCTAACGACGAAGTCAATGAGTGAGATCTACTTTTTAACAAGAGACGAATACTCTTGGACAGAATATCTACTGATTACCATAAACTTCAACTCGCCAAAATGTAGACCGATAAATCGGACTAGCGTTGATTGTAAACCCATCCACAATTTACTCCAAATATTTACTTGAGCAGCAATCAGCTGAGTGAACAAGGTTTCTCCGTCATGAAGATGATAGCATGCGAAGAGTATTAACGCATGCCCAACAGTCGCCTTTTGAGACTGCAGTGAAGACAGCTTCTCCAGCATTGCAATACGAAGCTGCGGCAGGAACCTTGAAATGGTCTCAAGGAGGTAACGGTCCTCTCGAGACAGATGGGCGTCATCTGTCCCAGTTACCAAATTATCGATCGATGAGAGTGTGAAACCGGTGGTTTCCAAACACAGTTTAATGTCATCTCATAAGTCGCAGGTAAACCGATCATATAAGCCGAATCGTTGAATAGAAAATGAAGTCAGAGTTACATCACCCAATCTCCAAATGAATGTCTCCTTGTGAAAATTTTCCAGTTTCCGAGCCCTTTTCATCTGGTTAACATACAGTACAGGAAGCAAAGACAACCTCGGATTGACTGTTACTCTGATTGATCGCCTTAGGTCAGTTATACATTTGCGCGTAAACGGGTCACGCAAAAAAAGTGTTCAGCTCCGTGACTGTTGCAAAAAAACTGACGAAATACGTGCAGCTGGCTAAGGACAGTGAAAATCACAGGTCTAAGAAAACCTACTATCCACCTTGTGAAGTTCACACGGTGTGACACTGTAGTAAACTTTGTTCTGTTTACTGGCAATGGAGCGATGCTGTCCATTTTGTTTATGGTGTGTAGACTAGTGAACATGGTACTGATAACACCATAGCCTTGATAGCCTTAATATTGCTTTCTTTACTCATCGTTCAGTTAATTTAGTTGTGGTGATCATATGCCACTAACCTAAGTAACACGAAAACACCTTTGCAACGGACAGTTGCCTACTGAATTCTAATATTAATAATCTTAAATGGAGTGCGCATTTGTGTGAGATGTCTTTGCAATTTGAGAGAAAGTAACTACTCGTAGATCCGTGGATACGTGTTGATGAAGTGTTGATAACCCAGTCTCCAAGCTAGTGTACCGTTTGGATTTCATTTGTGTTTAAAAGAGATTTGGGCGGGAATGTTTTAAAACGTGTTACATATTCAATAATCCAATCAGGTACTTGAGAATTCAAGTGTGCTCCAATGACAGCTAGCTGCGGCTTTTGTGCTCAGCTGGACAGTTTAGCTAGCTCCACTCGATGAGAACCGCTAAAGTTAAGTTTCTTCTTGTTAGAATTCACCAGTGATGCACCATTGCAACCCAGATGTGAATTTCGTCCAGCGTTTCCATAAGGCAACCTTATTTACCACCATGTCGTTGTCTGCAAATTATACACAACTGAATTATGTGATCTAAACGTTCATCAACATTCTGATATGAACCGTGCTGAATTTTCAGTTATGACAAAAATGTTCATTACTGACGGACTTTAGCAAAGGCAAAACCTGTGTCTGGTGCATTTTTCGTGAAGGACTGACTGAAAATTCTAGCTGGATGCGAGTGATAGTCAACTTTTATCAAATAAATCTCATGCTGTTAATCTATAAGTTTGATACCTGTTTTCGTCTGTATTGTTTTAGTAAACAACGAATTGTTTCACTGAGTAGAGAGCTCTCTTTGGAAGGCAGGAGCCACAAGAAACTGTTAGAAGGTTAAGCTCGTTACATCGCGCCTGGTTTCACTGTAATCTGTTCTAAAGCCAGCTTGTTCTCAAACAGAAAAATCAATGTAAATTTCTAACATTTTGTTGACGCAAAAATGTAAGTTTACAAAAATACCGAAGAAAATGATTTGATTGCCGCGAACTGCGAACAGAGATCGTGTGTACGAAACCATCTTTTTGCGTACAAAAAGAGAGGGAAAACTTCGCCCTGTGAATGTGATTAAATCAGAAATTCGAGTTCAAAGTGAATGATTCATATTATACAAAATAATAATAAACTAGAATTTACTAAACTCCTCAGGGGCATACAATGGGCTGAGTGGCTAAATTCATCTACAAGCTGTTATAGAAAAAATGATGTGTTATTTTGGAAAAGTGCATTGAATGAGACCACGAATTCACATTGGTCAATCGAAGAGATAATATAAACACTTTTATGAAAATCAGATCGTCTGCCTTTGGTTTATTGATAAAGTTTCACCGGGTATATAGAGGCAGTCGAGTTAATCATTACCAGCCGCTGTTGCTGAGACCTGAAGCGGTTTTTTTTGACAGACAGGACAAATGCGCAGTAGGAAGCTGTGGTTAATCAAGATAGGTAAACTACGGTTTATTTAATAACCCTCAGAACTAACCTTAACAGTAAGAAGTCTATTCTACTGAGCATCTGGCTGTTGGGAACCGTGGTAGTGATGTTCGTAACTTGGGTTGAGGACTTGGGTATTAGTATCGGTAACGTTTGATAGATGCCTGCTGTTATGTACCAAATTCAGTTAGTAGTTTGACCTGGATTCTGATTAGTTACATACTGTTTCTTTCGAACTTTGATCTGGAGTGCCGTTAACTAGTTCTCGTTGCTTTTGAACGTTGACCTGAGGACCGATAGTTTAGTTCCCACAACTCTTAAAACCTTTACCTAGAGTCACATTGGTCGCATCTTGTTGCTGTTGAACCGTCACCTATGACTGGTCTTTGTTCTTTGACCAAGCGAGTCGTTTTTTCGTTTTTGGAGATAGATCTGATTGATTATCCATATTCTTGCTTTGATCACCGTTCTGATCCGTTCGAGTTGCATTTATGTCTGACGGCGTTTACATCTTCTCAATTCTTTGACTGGTATTGGTTCACAAGTATTGTCCAGCTCCATGAGTTAGGTTGTGGACTCGGCTGATGAGTACTGGGCTCCGATAAATATTCTTGTTTGTCCGATTTTTGCCTGAATAAGGACTTTTACGGTGCTCAGGTTGAAGTTGTATCTAATTTGATCCTCGTGGAAAGCGATTAAAAGAACTGATTGAACATCTTGATACCCAATTCGTGTTCACGAATTCACCTTGATAATTTTCAGGCAGTTCAGCTGACTGAATGCTCTCCGCAGTTGTGACATTGGGCGAGTCTGCGTTGTTTTCCCGGATGTTCCTTCAGATGGCAGTAGCTTCTGCTGTTCGTAACAACCGCATTCTGACGGTGACATGGAAGTGGCACAAGACACCGACAAGCGTGCGTCTTACAACACGTGTTAAACTCACGCATTCATCAGAACTTTTGCTGTCCTTCAGTAGTCTGCAATCTACCTCACGTCCAAGTTTTCAATAAAACAAGCGATTTGTTCTGAATTTCATAAGTAAGTCGCACACACAATAACTTTGTAACGATTCCAAGTAGCTCGTTTCCAACACGATTGGTTCCCACTCATTTGACACCGACCAACTAATAAGGTCAAAGGATGATTCCCGAGTCAACTTTAGGGTTCCTCAAGCTTACTTCAGAGCTGCCAGAATGCGATTGTCATGAATGGTAGAGGCTGCAGCCAGAAGACTCCCCTACCAATGTCGGTGGGCACGAAACAGTTTGTAAAAGCACTCCATTTTCCGTGGTCAAATACATCCAAATAATCAGAAGAAACACATAACAAACAAGCATATTATCAGTTTTTCTTCAAAAGGCCAAATTCAACAAGTTTACATGGGGTTGTGAGTCGGTAGCACATGGGGTGATAGTCATTACTCTAATTCATGAGGTATGGTTATGTGAAATCATTCGCGTGAGTTGTAGGTGTTTGTGAAGGAATCAGCACGCTTGTGTAGATGCGTGGCCATGGTAGCTTCAATGTAGTGAACAGACGTCTTTATGTGTGTAATGAGGGTAAAAGTAAGCGGACTGTAAAAACGTCTTCAATTGTTAGTAAACGACCTTTGATCCAATTTGATTGGGCTCGATAGGATAGGCCTGAGGGAATCTGCCAGATTAATCGGACGGTCTGAGCCGTCCGAGTGAGAATCGGCCGCAGATAAATAAGCTTTTACCGATCCTCAGGTTCTCAACACCGGATGATGCTCCCGGATGCGTTCATATTAGCACCGTGTTGTGCAGCTTGTATAGCTTATTCCACGTGAACAGAATAAACAGTAAATATAAAAAGAGGCAGTGCGTATAAGCGAACTAATTTTCCGAAAGGGACTTAAAACCGGTGTGGAAGTATGTCAAACAGGCAAATGAGCCGCAAAATAGATTTCGATAATTGTTGCGTTATATCTTCTGATTGCGTTTTCAACAAAGCCATCGTCTTTGAGTGTTGACGAAATATGGATTGGTTTACGTCTACTTTTTACAGTACATCTACCTTTGTTTTTACTAGTGTGTACTTACAAATAAACTGCTCTGGATAAAGATTTTCGGGGAGTGTTTTAAATAAGAACTGTTCCTTCTATATTGAAATGTCATTTGAATATAATTCGTCAATTTTATCGAGCAAATGCCAGAACAACTTCCTCACAGCTATTAAAACTGATACACCACCCTGACCAAGTTACTTCACGATATACCCTACGTTGTATGGTATCATTCTTAGGACCTTGTGTGGGCATTTTGCGGCTGCGTGATACGATGAATTACACGTATCTAAAAACGGCTTTAGCAATACCTCGTTTTCGTACCTCACAGATAACACATAATGCTTGGGAATTACACTACCTATTGGTCTAATTCTTCCAGAGATAGATGAAACAATCCGCCTTTTTTGTTTCATAGGTCGTAGTGTTTCCTCTGATGCTACTTCAGTGGCGACTGTTCTATCTTTTTCAGTTTCCATACCAACGAATTTGGTTTTATCTGCCAATAGCACATTCATTTTAGTTACGTATTCAACTTGATCTAAAATGATGAGTCAAGTACGTTTGTTAGATGTGGATACTACTATATGCTCATTTCACCTTCGGGACTCCAATTAGGCAAAGTTCTGTCTAGTGAATCGGTTGTAATTTGTAGTTTGCCGGTCCACGGGTACTGACAAATTGAGTGAACATTAAGAGCAGACAATGGATGCGGGCCAATCAGCTGGCTCTAGAGATTTCCATATTGGTTTTTCAAATCTAGCTGCCTAAATCTACTTTCGGAACTGTATACTTTTGGTCTTAACGACAAAACTTCAACGCCAACTTTACCTGATACTAAAGAGGAAAAATTACGCACGTATTACTACGGATTTCGGGGAAATTCGGCAGTAGGTTTGGTCGGGTTGAACTAGGTTCTCAGTTTTGCTGCCCTCTTCTCTGTTTAGTTAACCACAATCTGCTGGACGTATCTGTAAAACTCGCTTTCCTCGTTCGATGACAATTTTGTCAATATCCAGAAGGCTGCCTTGTTTGTAGTCCAAGCCTCAAGCTCTGCTCTTCCACGTGTCCTTCTTGTTTAGCGCTACACGTTGTACTGAATTCTCTTTACTGTTAATGCGACTCCGTCTGAGGATGGTCGAGTATCGTTTTGGAAATTCCGTAAGTTGCTCCAGAAACTTAAGAGCCGGGCTCACCCCCTCCAGTTACGTACTGAACCTAATATACTTATTAAGTTTCCTGCGTAGAGTGGAGTCTTTGTTTTATGTGCCGTGAATACTTCTGGTTTAGCTATTAGAAGAAACGCGTAGCAAATTACCTCGTTTTTACTCAAGCCAGTTGAATAGAATTGTGTTCACGCTTCCACGTGGCAACCGTGTTGACCACTGCGCCACTGATCTCATGTGAAGTGCGAGTTATCCCATCTGAACGCTCAATCACTTTCGGTTGTCAGTGGTGATCAGGTTATCCGATCATTGTAATAGGTGACACAGTAGCTGTCGTGTTTACTCCCATCGATAATCTTGTGATCAGGATTTCTTAGGCAGGTGAAAATCTCCGATCTTTTTAAACCTGTTAAATTTGCTCTAACAAGAACAAAACTCGAATACAGTGGATCTTTTCGAAAGAGGCTGGTTGGAGAGTCTATCTAAATGCGAAGGTTGTGATCAAATTTGAGTGATTTTCAACCTGAATATAACCGAATTTTCCAGTTACTCATTAGTAATCAACTCTTTTAAAAAAGGAATGCTCTCAGTGACAAGGGATCAGCAACCCAAACAGTGCTCCGAGAGCGGCTCAACCATATTCAGTAATATTCTTAGAAGTGACCGTCAAAGACAGTTAGGAAAATCGGTTTTTAACAAGAAAAAAGGTCGAATCACTACTTTACTTCGAAATTCTTCGGACTAGGATTAAGTTGACGAACACCGAAGGGTGTGGCCTAGTAACTAGTGTGTGGATAGAATAGTACCAAACTCATTCAGCCCATACCTGAAAACCTGGCAACGGGTGAGCTTAGAAACGTCGATTCATTGATATGAACCGATGGAAAACCCATATGAAACTACAGCCAGACACTCGTCACCTTAATCAGTGCTCAGGAATTTACCTAAGATTGTGTACTGGCCGAAGGGTACGAACACCTAAGACATGCGCCCTGGAGCTGATACTAAATGGTCATTAAGCATCGTCATCAACGTCATCATCATCATCATCATCACAACAACCATGAGTCTGACCAGAATCTACTGTGGTTCGGGCCTCCACTTACTTCAGCAGTGACATGGAATGTCCTGGAAGGAAAAAAGTTATTAAAAATGATGTTCAGTAATAACAATCGCAATAATGATAATGGGAGAAGACTGGACGGAAGGCACAAACATGGCGCGAATGCAGGCACGTCACTGACTGCAACACATCGCCATCTCAGATAGCGTTCCTAACCAGCGATTTGAGTGAACACGAGGACCCCAATCAGGCAGGCGACACCTATCCACTTTGCTCACTGGAGCAGTCGCGGCCTACATATTTCGTGACCACTTTATCGTCTGACCGTCACACGGTTTTATCTGATTGTTGGTGGTCTCAATATGCAATGCCCAGTACAGTGAACAACAGTCGGCATGCAGAGTACGTCGCTCAGCTGTCACAGGCTATGCAACGCAGTTAGGTGACCAGTTGATTGCACACCTCGAGCATTCCAGAATACGCGCCGATAAACGGATGTGTTGCTCATGCAATCAGTCCACTTAATGTGAGCTAATTGACGGAGACAACCATGGTCGAGCCTAGCAAGTCTGCTGGTATTTTTGTTCCGAACAGGTCATGCTTCCGAACCATACAGCGAGAGAGAACGCACCTGATCACTGTATACCCTTCTTATCAGCGACAGTCGGACATCTTTCCGACGCTAAGGATGACGCAGGTTGGCAAAGACAACTCATGCCATTGCCATGCTCGTTGATGCCTCATCAACAACACTACAGGCTGGCGCGATAGTGCTACCCAAGTACTTGAAAGTGTTTACAGTCATAAGCCGATTGCCTACAATGAAGTATATACGAGTGAGAATGCTCCAGTCTTGAAGAAGCACTCCGCACTTTGTAGGTGCGAAGCACATTCCATGCAAACTAGCCCCGGTTATTCAACTTGTTCAGCGTGGTCTGCTTGTCTTCAACAAAGGAGATTACTAGGCAACAACCTTTGCATTATCCACCTTTTAAGTACACTGGATTTACGAAATCCAAAACATGCTGTTCGAGCCGTAACTTCCCTTCGTATACAGCATCGCTTAACTGTGCCTTTCTGAGAAATATGCGACACATCACCACACTTTCACATCCTGGGCATGAAGGTGAGCGGTAACAATTATTGCCTTTGAGTTCAGGTTGTCTTGCTGACCCATTCTTCTAGATTCCACTAATCCCGTATACGTAAGTTTCTTTCTGTTCATCTGTGTAGTAACTAAACGTCCACATCTATCTCTCTAGTTCATCTGTATGCTTTAAACAGAAGTTTGCTTTACCGTTTGTAATACTGACATCAGTTACTTTAATTATACTCCTACCTTCGGGCGTACGTTTGCATTCAGCAATTCACGGCTGCTCCTAGCTAAGTTAACCATATCCCGTTTCGTTAACCTAAGCGTGCTCCGTTGACTTGTTTCTAGTTCACACACGCTTACATGGATTCACGTTTGTCTGTCACAGTCAACGTAACGCACCTGACGACGGCATACAAAAAGTTTCGGCAGATCGCTTCTTACACAGCACAGCGTGCTTGTTCTGAACTGATAGACAGTGCATGGCCACGTTCTTAAGAGTTGACACTACTTAGATGTGACCACCCGACAAGCCCACCTACATTTCACCCAGCCGATGTAGATATTAAAAGACACTAATTCATTCACCGAGCAATTTTCCTTGTTTGCAAAACTCTGTGAATCTTACAGCGACATGTGATGTACAACATCGGTACTAAATGTAATGGCACAAGTCGGAAAGAACGACGCCAGAACAGAAACGAATTGTAGTCGTCAACTTTAGGACGTTAGGAACTGGAAGTGACAACTGGAAACGTGTATATTTACAGAGCGGGATGTGATTACAGAGACTGGCATTGGAATACTGTCAACAGATATAAAGAGGTCAGCCATTCTTTGTAAATTGTCATATATCCTCCTGATACCTTGTATCAGATGTTTAACAATAAGTAGCTTGGGAGGCCAGATACCTTCTACGGTTCTAACAGCCCTACAGCACACACGGACAAAAGCATCTTGAAGAACTGTGTAGAAGCTTGATGTGTCACAATAAAAAACACATGGGTGAGTTTGTTTAACTGACTTTCAGTTTGCCAGCTTCCTAGCAGGGAGACACAGTACCAATCCTGTTTGTTTCAACAGATTTCCCCACTATTAACGCTTCGTGACAAGCTGAATTTACACATCCCATTGAATTTGCTGAGCAATGTATTCAGCATTGGTGGGTAGTCCGAGAGCTGTCTAGTAGAAACTGAACTCACATGTGGTAGGGGTACCTAGGACTCGAAGTCACAACCAAACAGGAACGCAGTTTACTTCGTACCAAACAGAATCTGATTAGAACAAGTTATGCAATTTATCCCAAAATTGGTTCTTTTTGGTCCTTTCAATAGGAAGGTGGGAAATCATAAATTAAAATGAATTCATTCTACACATTCTTGTCAGTTATAAACATGCGAATAACGTGGAACTCGAAGTAACAGTTCCTACACAAAACATACAAATCCATCTGGATTGTAACTATTGTTCACAGCTGTTCTTGTTCGCTCATCTACAAGTGACTACTAATCTTTGACAGCAGTTGGTTTGTTTCTGTTCATTAATCATTGTTTGTGTAACTTATTTTTGAGTATGAAATGGATGAAGTTCACGATTTTCGTACGTGGTTATCTTTTTCAAAGGGTTCATTGCCCAAAATTCGTTATAGGCGCACGATCACTGCCGTGGTTGCTGTGGCGCTTACTTGATAAACCGAGGCTTAGCTTCGTAGTTGAGCTCATACACCGCTTGCCGCGTTTGTCCATGCCGTTTCCACCGCTGGTTCGAATCCACCCGAAGCTCTGACTTTTCACAGCTGCATCTCATCCAAGTATCTTCAATATGTTTTTAACGTTCGGAAGGGTTTTCCATTTTCTGTGGAGCGACTGAAGATTTGGGCAGGAAACTGGATTGCAGCAAAAGCAGGCTGAATCAAGGAGGAAAACAAGAGTAGAACAAAGATGAGGCGATGAATAACGTACCCACTATAGAAAAACTGTAATACATCTTACAAATTACGATGTCTGCAACAGCCGTCATCGATAATAAGTAACCAAGTTAAGAAAATGGCTGCCGTTGAATTCATTCGTTTAAACAGCAGAGTTTGCTGCGTCACTTATGACCGCGTTTTACAACGCTCACCGTACTGCATGATCGGAGCTCAAGACCGCCTGAGCGAAAGAATTCGTATGCAGTAGTGTGATTAGAGTCCGTATCGCTAAGAATAATGGAGACGACCACCTTTCAAAACGTGATCGCGCGGAAATTTGCTACATTTGTTACGTAGCAGGTGAATAGACGAAATATGTCGGTGTCATGACTGAGACGACAGTGTCCATACACACCAATGTGCACACTTACACGGTGGCTTATCACAAAACTGAGCATCTGCTGTACATCTCTGCCGTTACATAACGTCTGCTAATAATCATAAGAATTAATGCGTTGCCGACTGTTTGGCATGCTATGGTTTATAAGTTTACTATTGTCAGTTTATGAGTAGGCAATTGTATTGTGATTTTAGATGAGACCCAACTGTGAAAAGTCAGGGCTTCGGTTGGATTCGAACCAGCAACAGACACGGCATGCTTCAACGCGGCAAGCGCTCTACCAGCTGAGCTACGAGGCCACACCAGTAGCTCGGAAATTTCACATTTGGACTCTGTTACCCACCCGTCCTTCTGTCTCATATGGAATCCACCAAATGATTCAGGGGACCGACTGCCCCGGCAGAATTTCTCAAACAGTTCACGCTGGAATCCACCAACGCCACTGCTGAGCGTAGAAGTTGTATTATTACTGAGTAGTGCGGCCGAAGCCCTGACTTTTCACAGTTGGGTCTCATCTAAAATCATAAATCTGCCACACTACTCACTAGTAATACAATTGTATTGTGGTTTGTAAAATGCCGCTTACCGGCCGTCTGTATGATGTCCGTTGAGAAATTGATATCCGAATGGGTAAGTTACGGAGTTCTAGCATTCTTATACGCCTTATGGGAAAAAGACATCGTGTACTGTTTAGTCAGTGGAATAATAAACCTTGCGTATTTGAAAGACACGGGTTACACACTGCACTGCAGTCACGGACCAACACACACGCTGGAATATCGTCCCATCGGACAATGCGTCTCCTAAAATGTGTTCATCTGTTACACACGGCAAATGAACGAAATGTCATGTACGTCGGTGTTTGAAAAATTCCATAATTGGTTTGTGTTATATTTAATACCTGTGGCTAGTAATTAGGTAGCTCCATTACAACTTGATTTTGTGGATTGCACTACTGATCGATACGTATGTGCACTTCTTTGAAGAAGTAGGTGGAGGACACGCAAAAATATTCCGGACGACATTTCGTGCGTCACGTGGACATTGTTCGGATGCATGAACAATAGCTAATTTGGCTGTTTGTTAAACTGTGCGCTGCCTCTTGCTTTTTGGGAATGATTAACGTATCTTCCTTGTGAATCTTCGGTAATCGTTCTAATTCAGGTGTTACACTAAATGACCGAATGGTTATTCGATGTTCTTCAACCGGTATGCACACTTGTTTCATAATTTATCTTAAAGATACACTTAACCTGGACAACGTTCTGGACGGTGTTAGTCTGAAAATTAAAATTTGTTTGCCCTCTTCACTTGAATTCGTCATTAAGGGAAACGACAGATTTCGGTTATGATTTTACACTAGCTCATAACGTGGAGCCACACCATCCAATACACATCCGGAAACTTTTGATATTACTCTGAAGTGAAGACAACAATTTTTTTTTCAAAAAGAGGACTTTAGACGGATAGATTTTGCTGCGATGAGTAGTCTTCCGAGACTGATTTTGGATGGATCTTTAGGTCTGTGATTGAATCCCTTCTTGCGAATGCACTACAATATATTGCTATTTATCGACAATACGTGAATGACCTAATGGTTTTTGTTGATGATAATGAGACAGTAGAAACCCAATGGACTTACTGAAATCTTTGTATTCAAATTTATTGCTATTAGTTATGTTTGGAAAAATGACTTAGTCACCTTCTCCAACAGCAGCATTATTCGACGAGAAGGTGGTAACTTATGTCGGTCAGTACATAAAACGCAAAGGCAGCACTTAACTTTTGGCAATTTCCCACTCAACCAACACAAACGCTGCTTGATCCAATGTCTATTCCTCACCGAGTGAACTATTTGCGTGTGTGGTACACTTGCTCTAGACTTGAAATTTGCTCGTGATACCTTGAATTCCAGCGGCTGAGCACGGAGGCATGTCGATTTTCACAGCAAACCGAAACTGGCAAACAATTGGAAAATATCTGTCCATAAGAAACGCATATAGATGAAGAAAATGATATACTTTTTCAAAATCGACTTCTGATACAGGTTATCGAGCGGAGGTATAATGCAGTTAGGTTGCGTCAATACAAGTACACTAGATCCCCAACACTCCATCAGATTAAGGCGCGGGAACCAGAACCCTCTTATTCTCATTGAATGTAAAAGTTCGCCTGCGGCCGCTGCTGGTAGAACTCGTCGATCCTCACAACACAGGATGAAAGGAAACATCTCTAAATGCCTCGATGATCTGATGCACCGCATTACCCAACAGCTCAGGCGGCTTCTTTAGTTGCCAAACAATCACTGTGGGTCGGTCATGTGGTCAATCCCACAGACACTCTCCTAGTGTAGATGTATTATCACAAGGCGGTGTTCTTTAATTCATCTGAGTTATTGTCGATCACGATTAATAAACCAGTTGTCCACATGTCAAAGTTATTAGCCTCTAATCTTTCTTTACCTTGGCTCTGTCCAATAAAAGACTGATGTACACACGGACTTGAATTATAAGACAGACTCGTTTAATCACTTTGGGTTTCACTGCTGCTACGCATAGCAAGTGGCGACGGCATAAGAGCTAATAGTACAAGCCATTCTCGTTTCGTTGTGCAAATTCTTGGCTGGGGAGGATGCCTTTTGTTATATTTGGATCGTTTGATACAGACTGACACGGTCTTCCTCGACATCCATAAGGTCTTTTAGATACACCCACAGGATCTGTTCGATTTCTCACATTAACAGCACCCCCAAAGTGGGTTCATCTTAGGTGTGATTAATGGTAAGTTGTCAAATGCTAGATATCACTAACTGAGTCGTCGATATGTTCAACTTGACTAGGATGGTTAATACTGAGATTGATCTCAACCCGGTGATAGCGCGACACAGCCTGGGCCAAAGGACGCGACTGCTCAATGAAGTGATTAGGGCTTGGGGCAGTTTCCACGACAAAGAGAATGTGAGGAGAGCCTACCGTTGATGATTAGGTCATATATTTTCTTCTTAGAAAGAACATCGTCGTGTTGATTTACTGAATTGCTGCAGATAAGCTGTGTGAAATTCACTTCTGTCAGATTTAACAAGCATAGTGAACACAGTAGGAAATTACAAAAACAAACATCTGCTTTCGCAGAATTCATTGAAGCTCATTATAACTATCTTTGGACGTTCGCGCACATATCAGTTCTTCCGGGGACTTCAATCAACCCACATGAATACTCTTGTGAAAACTGGAGAGAAAAACTTGCGTGCTTGTAAAATCTTCTGAATGGATGAAAAGGTGAATAATGTAAATCCCCATCATGTCCAATATGGTTGTAAACACCAGCCTGGCTCATCCGTTAAGAGATTTTAATTCATATCGAGACGAATACAACAAATCCTTAGACGTACATAATCGCTAATGATGCCATCGCATGAAATACAGCAGAAGACCCAATGCTTCTGGCCTGAAGAATTAGACAACCATACCCTATTTTAAACTATACTCATTTTTTTGACATCTTCATTTTCGATTTAACTTCATTCTTCATTATTTCACCGCGCTAACTATTTTCACAATCACGGTACTAGCTACTGTAGTGATTTTGGATGGTACAATGACAAAAACGTGTCATCGATTCATCAATCATGTCGGTCCTGTTGAGCGAACTATAGACACAATGGTAAGTGGCTTCGTAGCTCAGCTGGTAGAGCGCTTGCCGCGTTGAGGCATGCTGTGTCTGTCGCTGGTTCGAATCCAGCCGAAGCCCTGACTTTTCACAGTTGGGTCTCATCTAAATT